>JAQQAE010013956.1:0-12562 GCA_029823295.1 Pseudamia nigra | reverse complement strand
TTTTATCAGTCTTGAAACAAGAGTAAAAATCGTCAAATGTGGTGGCTTGGGCTGTGTTTGAATTTTGCCACTTCCAAGCACAGTTTTAATGCAAAACTTCATTCTGTGGGGAAGACTGGGTACGGTTGTGACATGGGGAGAGTGGTAACACTGCCTATTCCACCAGTCAGGGATGAGATAGGAGTCACGTGATTGTTTCAGTGTTTACCCACTTCCTCCTCAGTCCCACATGGTGGTTGTCAAGGCTGGAAACAGGTACATGCTGATTTTATTGAGAAAAACAGATTTTGATGTCAGAAAGTAATTTTTTTGACCAACACTAAACTTTGTTTATACTTATACAGATAAATTATATGACTTACAGTAAATTAAATTGTAGTTTCTTAAGCAAAATGTGATGCATTTCTCCTCTGTTAATTTCAAACCACCATGCTAATACAGTTAGCAAAATATCAGTCAACAGGGGTGGGCCGGGTTGTAACATACAATATATTTTAAGTTACATCCATCCCCTTACATAAAACTGAGAATAATTTCTTGATTTTATTCATTTAACAGTATGCCTGGGCAGTGGAAAAGAAAGATTGAGAGGTGTGTCTGCTGATGTTTTTAAAAAAGCACCATCAATTCCAAAAAAAGTACATAAAATATAAATAAAGCGCAAATAAAAACAGAATACAATGAGTTTCAAATCTCTTATAAAGCCATAATTTATTCCCAATAGAACATAAACCACACATCAGATGGTGAAAATGAGACATTTTACCATTTCATGGAAATTATGAGCTCATTTTAAATTTGATGGCAGATATACTATTCTACGGTGTGGCCTTTGATTTTCCTTCTCTGCCTACTTGTTACAACTCTCCCCAGCAAGTGTTACAACCCAGCCCGCTGACGGGGTAGGTTGTAACGAAAGAACACCTTGTATGTGACATTAACACACAAGGTCTGTGATAATCCTGTACGGTTTTGAATTGGTGCCATTTGTCGTAAACAGATGTGGGTATTTTATATGAAAGCTTAAGAACTATAGCTCAAAAAATCAGTGAGTTATGGATGCTGAAGCAAAAACAGTCACAACCATACCCAGTATCCCCTACATTAAATACATTTGTGGAAACCCAGTGGATGTCAACAAAGTGTGCCGGCTGCACTGGTGTCATGCTGAAGATCTTAACGCTGAGCCGAGAGCATTCAACCGACAGTGGAAACCTGCTCCGAGGCTCATCCTATTGTTTTGGATGGCGTGGGTGTGAACTAATGGAGAAATAAAGCAAGATAGACAGATAGAATCATTTAATTATGCTGTTTTCATAGTGGGAGCAGGTTTCAGACACTGTTATGCTAAACAGTAATCAGAGTTACGTATCCTTCATAGCAGTTTGGAGTTAAGTGGTGCTGCAAGGCAGTGATGAATAACTCTGAAGGAGGATCCTATTTTTCTCCTTGATCAATGTTATCTTTGTTTTTTCCGTGCAGTTTTCTGCTCTCTGCTCTTGTCCACTCGCAGAGGGTTACACTTGAGATAGTGTCACTGGAAGGATACATGGAGCACTTTAACAGCCCCTCCATGCTTAAGACGCTCGTTGTTTTCTGTCAAACCAGTCGGGAATAGTAATGTTACCTACAGTCACCGTCTGTCATTATTAAAGATTGACATGGTATGTATCTAAAGTGCTGGTAGAATCATCTCACTACATATCAGGGAAATGTGCATTTTTCCCACAGTTGTTTTGTTAATTTCTGGTAATTTAGCTTTTTATTTTGTTCACGGTTCAGTATTTTGGCCCATTTTTATTTCATTTTGTTCCTTCTTTGTTTTGTTGCTTTATTTTCCTGGTTGTTTTGTTCATTTTGAAGCCAATATTGTTTATCTTTAATATTTTTGGGATCCTTGTTGTTTGATTATTGGATGATTTTGTTCATTTTTTTGTTCATTTTTTAAATTATTTTGTTCTGTTTTATGTTATCAATTCCATCAATTTGGTTGACTATTTTGTTTATTTTGTTAACTGTCATGATTATTTTGTTAATTTCTCTCAATTTTTCTCATTATTTGGTGCATTTTTTGTGCCTTTTCTTCATTATTTTTGTTCATTTTTGATCATTTTGTGGCTTATGTTTTAAAATGTCTTGATTTATTGATGATTTTTTTCCCTTTACAAACATATGGCCTGAATTAATGCATTAACAATTAACCAGAACACAGAAAAATGTCATGTTTGTTGCTTAATATGTCCAAGAGGAAAGCTACAGCATATCCTGGAGATGTAAATAAAAAAGGAGAAAATGAACAAAACTGTAAACAATAAAAAAGTAAAATTAACTACATTGGAAAGAAAACAAAAAATTATCCCCAAAATGAACAAATATGAATTAAAAATGAACATATCAATCAAGAAAATAAACAGAAATTGATGAAATAAACAAGAAAATTCATGAAATAATCAAGAAAATGCATAAAAATGAACAAAACAAATAGAAGCATGGAAAAAAAGAGTAAAATAAACAATAAAAAGCACAAAGGAAAACCAAATTGGATAGAAAGAGCAAAGTTCTCCTTGAAATTAACAGAAACAAAAAAATGAACAAAATAATCCAGAAAATGAACCAAAATCAACAAAATTATCCTGAAAATGAACAAAAGCAAACAAAAAAATCAGCAAAATAATCCTGAAAATGATCACAAAAAGAAAAGTGAACAAAACCATCCTCAAACTGAACAAAAGCAAACATAAAATGACCAAAATATCCCATAAAATGAACAAATAAAATCCAAAACTCAGTTCAAAATGTGTGTTTGTTTCACAAGCGCTTTTCCTCTCGTGGCATGTCTACTGCGGTAAACAACAGACTCAAAACCCCGACTAAACTGTGTGATTTTCAAAAAAGCTGAAACAAAAGGTGTCTCAGGGGACGAGGAGAAAAAGACGAGAGTGCTCATTTGATTTACTGCAGAGACGACGAAGACTTGAAAGACACCGGTTTACAAGAGTGAAGCGAGGTTTCCCCGGGCGCACGGCAAATTATCCTTCACACTCTGAAATTTAAAAACCGAACAAGAGTTGGACGTCGATACTGTCATGAACTGCTTACCTGCTTTTGTGTGTATCATTTAAAATCGTTGACACTGGTTAACATGAATGATCCCCAAACTCATCAGCATCTGTGTTACTTTATTCATTTTTGTTCATATTCTAAATTATTTTGTCCATTTATGTTGGTTTCATGAGTTATTTGATTATTTTGTTTTGCATTCTGTTAATTTTCGTTCACTTTTTGTCTATTTGGTTCATTAATTCTAGATTCTTTTGTTCTTTTCTATTGATTTCATGCTTTATTGAATTTGTTTTTTGATTATTCTGCTATTTGTTTGCCTTTTCTTTGATATTTTGTTCATTTTTGTGGAATTCATTGGTTATCTTGTTAGTTTTTTGTATTATTCTGCTCATTTTTGTTTATTTTCTTGCATCTCTTGTTCATTTTTGTTCATATTCTGGATTATTGTCTTCACTTCTGTTGATTTCATGGGTGATTTCCATTCATGTGGGTACATTTTGTGATTATTCTGCTCATTTTTCTTTGTATTTCTGCACATTTGGTAAAGTTTTGCTCATATTCTGAATTATTTAAGATGATTTCTTGGCTTATTTGTTAGTATTTTTAAATTATTCTGCTTATTTTTGGTCATTTTTGGTCATATTCTAGATTATTTTGTTCATTTGGTTTCTTCTGGGGGATCATTGTCCTCCTTTGTTGGATATTCTGCTCATTTGTGTTAATTTTCTCATATATTTGGTTAATTTTGTTCATATTCTAGATTATCTTGTTGTTTTCTATTGATTTCATGGGTTATCTGGTTAGGTATTTTATTATTCTGTTCATTTGTTGTTCATTCTCTTGCATATTTTGTTCATTTTTGTGCACATCACAGATTATTTTCTTCATTTATATTTATTTAAGTGTTCTTTTTTTCTCCTTTTTTGGAAATTCTTTTCATTTTTGGACATTTTCTTGTGCATTTGGCTCATTTTTTGTTCATATTCTAGATTATTTCATTTATTTACATTGATTTTGTAGGTTATTTGGTTAGTTTTCTTGATTATTCTGCTCATTTTTGGTCACTGTCCAACTTTTGTTCATTTATGTTCATTACGTGGATTTTTTTGGTTTTTTTTCTTCATACTTTTGTTCATTCTTGCTTTTGTTGTCTTTCATATTATTTACTAGATTTTTTTTTTAAATTTCTGTCCGTGCTGTGAATTACCCCATTAATTTTCTTGTTTCTTTTTCTTAAATCTCACCCCTTTCGCTCTTTGTTTTGTTCATATTGGTTCATTTTGGTGCTCGTGTTGTTCATGATTTTAACTTTCTGGAATATTTTTTGCTCATTTTCTAAATTGTTTAGCATATGCTTGCCCATTTCTTTTAATCTTAGGGATTATTTAACTTATTCTCTTGATTGTTCTGTTCATGCTCATTCTTGTGCTCATTTTCTTATTCTATTATTTACTTGATTGTTTGGCTTATTTAACTTTTTTTTAAACATTTTGCTTATTTTGTTGATGTTTAGTTTTGTGCATTTTCTATGTAATTAGGTAATTTTTTTGTGGATCCCTTTTCACTTTCCCTCATTTTATTACTTATTTTGCTCATTCAATATTATTTTCCTCATTTTTTGTTCATTCCATTCATTTTTTTTTGATTTTGTTCATTTTTCTCATTAACATACACCATAAACACACACACTGACCCATTAACTACTTCTTAAATCATCAAAAATGAAGTGCTTCATAGACATTTGTTTTAATAAGACCTCCACCCTCACTCATTCTCTTAAGTAAAGGTCTGGAACTGAGTGTTAATGTCAGTCCTTTCCATTTTTCTTGTGGAGTTTTTAAACTGCTGGGAACTAATTAAAGCCAAGTGGTGCAAACGTAGCAGACACTGAGTGATGTGAAGACTTTATCTTTCCTGAGTTATATTTGAACAGCAACATTTGCCGTGAGTGAAAAAGATTTATATTCTCCTTAAATTTCCTATTATAATGTAGCAGTGTTTTAATATCCCCTTGGTCACCGATAAGGAGGTGAAAAGGCCGCGGTGATGATAAATTAAGATTTCTCTCTCTGCTCTTGACATGTGGCGATGTGGCAAACCTCCGCGTTTGAGATTTAACACAGGCTCTGGTTTCCAGCAGGTTCATGAGAAGCAGGAGATGTGGAAAAAGAAAAAAAAGAAGAAGGAAAATGACTTATTAGCGCTAGAGTCTTTATTCCTTTCAACAGCAGGAAATGTAAGCTGCAGAGTAAGACTGCTCCCACTTAAACCACAAAAAAACACACTTAAACTTGGGATCTCGCTGGGACCTATACTCAACAAAAATGAGGTATAGAATGAAAAATGACAAAAAACTGAACAAAAATAATGATAAAAATGAACAAAATGTCAGCAAAATGAACATGGTCGTTAAGGAAATGAGCCAAATAATCCTCAAGGGTCAAACATCATGGTGCCCCTTTGATGCATAAGTTTATGAGGGGATTCAAATGAACACAATAATGCAGGAAATAAACAAAAACAAATAAATGAGAAACAAAATGAGCAGAAGGATCAAGAAAATAAATGAAATAATATACAAAATTAAAAGAAATGATCAAAAATGTGGCACAAAATCTTGGAAATTAACAAAACTGAAGAAAACAAAAAACCAACAGGGTAAAAAATGAACAAAATGTGCAAAAAATGGGAAAAAAAACATGAGCAAAATTGTCCACAAAATTAATAGAAATGAATAAAAATGAACACAATAATGTAAAAATGTATATGAAAGAACAAAATAATGTGGAAGATGAATAAAATAAGCAACAAGTACTGTACACAATAACAATAAACAGTAAAAGTGAACAATCAAGAAATTAACAAAATCATTTACAAATATAAAGGGAACTGAACAAAGAATTGAGAAAAAATATCATATCGGGAAAATTAACAAAATAATTGAAAGAATAAACCAAAATAAACCAAAAATTAACACAACAATGTACTGTAGAAAAAAAAGAGAACGATAAAATATGAAACAAATAATCAAAAATAGACAATATATTCAAAAAATTTGAAAAATAAAAATCAAGAAAGTCAACGGTTATTTGCAAAATAAGCAGATCTGAATAAAGAATTAACAAAATAATTTAAGACGTGAGTAAAAACCAACAGAATAATCAAGCAAATGAAGAGGAATAAAAGGAAAATTAACAAAATAAGGTAGAAAATGAACAAAATAAGCAAAAGAAAAATTAAAATGAAATTAACACAATGAATGTAAATAAATAAATTCAATAAATTAAATACTATTCTAACTAAATAAAAATAATCAATGTACATAATGAACAGAATATCCATAAAATGAGCAAAAATGAAAAAAAAATGAAGAAAAATAGCAAAATAATCTTGAACATGAGGAAAGCATCCACAAAATGAACAAAAATGTACATAAAGTGAACAGAAAAAGAAGATGTGAACTCAATTAAATTCTATTTGTATAGCCCTAATCATAATTGCTGATTATCTCTAGGCACTTCATATTCACAACTATGGACAATTTAGAGTAGCCAATTAACCTAGTGCATGTTTTTGGTTGTGGGAGGAAGCTGGAGAGAACCCACGCAGATGTGGGAAGAACATGCAAACTCTACACAGAAAGACCCCGCTGCTTAGCATTGGGATTGAACCCAGGACCTTCTAGTTGTAAGGTACCAGTGCTACTCACTACACCACCATGTCACCCAAAATAAATGAAATACTCTGCAACTCATGTCTGGTCGACTGAAATCCTGAACTGTGCAGGAAATAAACATTTAATTCTTTTCTGATGCTCGCTCTGTTTCGGCTTCGCCTTACATTTCACCTGCTTTAATCGGTGACGTGCATGTGTAACGACTCTAATTAACGATATGTTGACCAGACTTACCAGGATTAAATGCAAAATAAATATTCAGTAAATGTAAATCAGCCTGTGCAATCTATTTAAAATACTGCAGTGTTATATGAGGTGTAAAGCGGAGTTCACTGCCCTGACTGTAAAAACGCAGCACAGACACTGAACGAGGCTGTTTAATGGAAAATTATGCCACAGTTCACTTTTACAGCAGTTGACTTTTTATCAGAAAGTAAAATAATGTCACAAATGAGTTTGACCTGCTGCCACAACAGTTTGTGGTTTAAATTTGCAAAGTGTTTACTGGCGGCAGGGTGAGAAGAGCCACACAGACGCTCACTGATTTACATCTGCGTTTCACCTTTTACACATATTTAACCCTTGCACGCTGGGTGTCCAGTACATTACCCCGCAAAGGTAATGTCATCACGAAAAAGCAAAGGCAGGATAACAAAATAATCAGGAAAAAAAAGTAACATAAGAAGCAAAAGGTACAAAATAGTAAGGAAACTGAATAACAGAGGACAAAACTGATTAAAAAAATGAACAAAATCTGAGGAAAAAATAGAAAAACAGGAAGAAAAATGAACAAACCAATCAAGAAAATGAACCAGGCAGGATGCAAAAAAAAAGCACAAAACAATAATAAAATGAACAAAGGTGCACAAAATACGAAGCAAAATGAACAAACCAATTAAGAAAACGAACCAGATTAAATGCAAAACAAAGAAAGATAGACAAAACAATCAAAAAATAAAGAAAAAGTTAACAGTCATAAGAAAAATGAGCAAAATAAGATGACAATTGAACAACCTAATCAACAAAATAAGCCAGATTAGAAGTAAAATGAAGAAAAATGAACAAAACAATCAAAAAGTGAAGAAAAAGTGGAACAAAATCAGAAGAAAAATGAGCAGAACAGGAAGCAAAATGAACATATAATTGTATTTCACTGAACTGGCCTTATGTTCAAGATCTTTTAGAAGTACAGTATCCAGTTCAGTTTTTTAGTGATGCATGCATGGAAGGGTTAAAGCTGTAAAAACTCATAAGTTTTTAAAAAGACAACAGTTTGAATGAAAGCAGACCTTTTCACAGTGGTAAGTAAGTGTCCAACGTGCCCTCTGCCAGAAGGCACATTATCATACAATGCAACTCTCTGGTGTAAATAACATGGCTGGCTTACAATGCACGGTTAAATTGTCTGTTCCATTCTATTCACCCAGGTGGGTGTAAATGACCACGAGCAGAGTGTCACCCCGGGTGTGAATAGCATTGTTGGCTATGAACACCGGGGTGAAAATAGCATCTGCCATGAATGCATTTTCGAACGCGTTTCCTCCAATAAACTGAAGACAAGGACTGTAAAAGAGAATCATAAACAGCATTTACCAGGTTTGCATCCTAATGGATGCATGAGAGATCAAGAGAAACAAAAATGACCTAAATAGTCAAGAAAATGGACAAAAATGCAAGAAATAAAAAAGATTACAAAAAAAAGAAAATAATAAATACAATGAACAAAACTCGGGTAAATAAGCAATAACGGTACAAAAAATGGACGACATAAACAACAATGTTACAGCGAATGAGAAAATGATTAAGAAAATGAATGAAAATTAGGGAAATAAGTGACAATGTTACAGAAAACTAGAAAATTATTAAGACAGTGAATGAAAATGTGGGAAATAAGCAACAACAAGAAAATGATTAAGAAAACCCAACACAAAAAAATGAATAAAAATGGAAAAAATCTTCTCAAAATAATCAAGAACAAAAAAAAATCTATAAATTGAACAAAATAATCAATATAATGAGTAGAAAGGAGCAAAATAGACCAGAAAATGAATAAAAATTAAACAATGTTAAACAATAAAAAAATGACGTGAGCAAAATAACCAATTACAAAAATTAAAAAAGTGCGCAAAATTAGCAGAAAATGGTAGAAAATAAAGAATAATGAAGAAAATAATCAAGAAAGTGAACACAATAAGCAACAAAATGAACAATAATGAGCTAGAAAGGAACAAAACAACATAGAAAATGACCAAAAATGAACAAAAAAAGAATCGAACGAGTGAAAATGAAGAGAACAGTCAAGAAACTTAACACATAACGAAGAAAAAGATACCAAAATAATCTATAAAATTAACAAATGCATGTTACTGACAGTGAAGGGGACCAATTCAGCCCCTCGCGACTGATGACTATCCCCGCGTTTGCGGTCATCATCCCATTCCGAGAGCTTCCGTGGCGTTCTAAGACATGTGGTCATTTGGAGAAAAAGCCGATATTTAATTTTTCAACATGTCTCTTCATTTATTCCTTTTCTGCAGTGTTTGTCCCTTTTGTTGTGTCCACTCTGGCTTTAAAGTCACTCTTGCAGTTTGCAAATTCTACAGATAAGACGAGGCTGGCGTGACACAACAACACGCATTAACCATTATTTGGATTAAAACTGACGTCTTCACTGTCGTCTACAGTTTTAAGTTCACTTAGTTACTGGTTTTGTTTCATTCTGTTGCTTATTTTCTTCAGGTTCGAGATTATTTTGTTCATTCTGTTCCTTATTGTCTACATTTTTGTTCATTATTTTTGATTATTTGCTATGTTTTTACTCCTTTTGTTGCTCATTTTTGCTTATTTTGTTTGTTTTGTTTCCTGTGTTATTTTTGTCCACTTTCCTGATTATTTTGTTCATTGTCTCTCAATTTCTTCATTGTTTTGTTCATTTTTTAAAATTTTATTTATCATTGTGTCCATTTTTGCTCATTTCCTTTATTTTTTGTCCATTTTATTAATTTTCCTGAATTTTTGTCCCCTTCTACTCATTTTCTTCATCATTTTGTCCATGTTTTATTTTATTTATTTTGATTTTATTTTATTGTTTATTTAACAGGGACGATGCATACAACATTGCCACAAACAGTTGGGACAATGTGATGTACAAAAGACGTCGAATGTCAGCTAATCTGCAGTAAACTCATTTCTCATTTTTCTAATTAATTATCATGTCCATTTTTACTCATTTTCTTCACTATTTTGTCCAGTTTTACTCTTTTTTTTAAATTATTTGGCCAATTTTTACTAATTTTCTTTATTATTTTGTCTATTTTTACTCATATTTTTCATTATTCTGTTCATTTTCACTCATTTTCTTCATTATTTTGTTCATTTTATTCATGTTCCTGATTTTTTGTTCAGATTTACTAATTGTCTTCATTATGTTCAGACACAGGCTACACTCTTGGCATCGACACAGGATTCCGCACAGTATTCCGCTTGATCACATTTGCAAAATATTATTTAAAGGCACAAGACAAATAGCCGCAACACTTTATCTATTAGTTCTACCAGACTGGAAGCATGTACTGTGTGTTTTCTATTAAAAGTGGATTAATGCAAATTGCTGTGAATGGGTTTGAAGGCACTCTGACAAGGACGGTAAAGGGAGGTAATGGGGATCAGGGAGCCTGTCAGGAATAATGAAACGTAATACACAACACGCGCAGTCGGCCAGGAGAACGCTGAGCTACCAGGTTACCCACGTTCCCCTCTCTGTCTGATTTTAAATCCAATTAAACAGGTTTATTTCTAACTGGAGAACTCAAGTCAGTCTCGGGTTAAATATCACAAGAGTGGATAGGTGCAGATTTCATTGGGGATGGGGGAGATCGACCCCCCTCAGGAGTGTATTTTTTATTTTTATTTTTGCTTTTTTATTCAGAAGACAGACACTGTATAAAACCCCACTTTTCATAAATAAAGGCATTTCTGTTTATTTCTGCATTGCCTTGTGCTCATGGTTGGATGATTTAGTTGATTTTTTTTTTTCATTTTTGTGATTATTTTGCTGTTTTTGTCAACTTTTTGTTTGTTTTGTTAATTGTTTAGTCTGATAATTTTATTTTCATGATTGCATTGTTCTGCTTTAGCTTATGCTAATCATCTGATTTTTCCCCCATGTTTGTGGATGTAATGATTAAAATGGATACAGTTCAATCTTCTTTTTTATGCTTGCAGTGTAAAATACACAAAAATGCTATGGCACGCGGATTCACTATCTGAAAATAATTATCACTTTGCAAACTATGCAGTTTATTTGACAAAACTAAAACTGAAGTTCTTGGTCCCATTTTTGCTAATTTTTTGCAAATTTCTGTTTATTTTCTTGATGAATCTTTTTTATTTTCCATCTTCATTTGTTCATTTATGGTCATTTTCTAGATATCTTTGTTACTTTTTGTTCAGTTTGTTGATACATGCCTTCAATCTTCATCCTTACATTAAAATTGTTAAGTTATGTGGATTCATTTACAAATATGATGCAGATACAGTGTTTGTTTAAAATTTTCTAAGTTTTTCTAAATTAGGTCCTACTGGTGCACATTTTATTGCTTATTACTCATTTTAGTCGTTTTTGTACATTTTGTTGATTTATTGCTTCAGTCTTTATTCTTATGACTATGGCTTTTACATTTAAGCAGTAAACTGGGTAAAAAACTTACATTAATAGATATGTCAGTTTAGCTTTTTTTTCAAATTTGGTCCCATTTTTGTTCCATTTGTTGGTTATTTTGCTAATTTTGTTCATTTTTAAAGTATTTTGTTAGATTTATTTTTAGTCAGCTCCATTATTGTTCAGTTTTGTTTTCTTCCTTCTTTAATCGCCATCATTTTTTACATTTAACAATGAAAAATACATATTATAAGGTACGATGAGTGTTTGTTCAACTTCTTACGTATTTTGCTGATTTTATTCATTTTTCTGATTATGTTGTGCCATTTTTGGTACAATTCCATTTTTATATTAATTTGTTTATTTCATTTCATAGTGCATTTTGTTCATTTTTGTTGATTTATTGCTGACATACTGTATTTGTTCTCATATTTTATCTGTTACATTTTAACAGTGAAATACATGAAATATATTTAGTTGTGGAATTTTGCTGTAAAAATATAATGTATGATGTTAGCTTACAATAACTTTTCCAAATTTGATACCATTTTTTGTTGTTGTTAAATTTGCTTCTTATTTTACTAATTTTTGTTCATTTTCTGGATTATTATGTTAATTTTTGTTTTGTATTTATTTCATCTATCTTTCATCTTCACCCTTTTCTTTACAAAGAAAGAGAAAACATACATTTAAAAAATCAGATTATAAGTGTTAATAGTTAGTTTACAATTAACTTTTTGCACTATTGTTGCATGATTTGTTGCTTACTTTGTTCA
This sequence comes from Pseudamia nigra, assembly GCA_029823295.1. Lineage (NCBI taxonomy): Eukaryota > Metazoa > Chordata > Actinopteri > Kurtiformes > Apogonidae > Pseudamia > Pseudamia nigra. The sequence goes on along the minus strand of JAQQAE010013956.1, from coordinate 387 downwards.
AATTCATTTTTCTGCTTATTTCCCAAATTTTTAGTGCAATACTGTTCATTTTCTGCATTCCTTAGTTTATTTTCTTAATGATCTTGGTCAATTTTGTCTTTTTGATTATTTTGTTTATTTTGCAGTTCATTTTGTTATTTTTTGTTCACTTAATTGGTTTATTGTTTCAGTCGTTGTTCTTATATTGTAACTTTTAAACAGTAAAATATGTGAAAAAAATGTTGTGATATGGATACTTTTAAAACAATAGCCATGACATCAGTTGAGAATTAATTTCTCCAACTCTGGTCCCATTTTAGTTCAATTTGCTTCTTCTTCTTCTTCTTTTCCTTTCGGCTGTTCCCTTCAGGGGTCGCCACAGTGAATCATCTGCCTCCATCTCACCCT
>JAQQAE010013955.1:0-12562 GCA_029823295.1 Pseudamia nigra | reverse complement strand
TTGCAAGGATGAAGGGGTAGAAAATGGATGGATACCTCTAGACACCCTAATGAATAGCTTTACTGATGCATAAGCTCAATCATCTTACTTGATGTGCCAAATTAAAGCAACACACCTGCTCCATTTTTCACAAACTGTGACTATTTAATAGTAAGAAATGAAGAATGAATGTAAGCATCATTGAGAGTTTGGTGACTTGCCTAATGTGCTAACTCTTTTGATTTCCACAGAATCTCATCAAATATGAGCCGCATTTTGAGTAAAATGTCATCAGACAAAGAAAAGGTCTTCAGTGTGTTCCAACAGCGGTTCAAAACAACAGCTGAAGGCGCTTTCTCAACGTGCACAGCCAGAGCAGACTCCAAATGTGTAACTCATCATTGCCAGACACATGTCCCACAAAAAATGAAACGACTAATGACTCGCAAAGAAAGGAGTCAAAGGCGACACAGTGGAAAAGAAACTTCAAAAGCCAAATCTCATCATCACTGCTGTCGCCAAATCAGCAAAGACTATACCTACTGTCATGGAAGGTGTTCTTCAAGGATGTGTGCACCAATTCCAAATGTTGTCCCTGCTGCACAGGAGCCCAGTATCATCACAGACAGCCGACTAATAGGACACCATGGTCTCTTCAACCATGAGGTGAAGTCTGTTGATATTGAACGTTTGTTAAGTGAGCAGAGGAAACTTGAGAAAAGTGCAGAGCAAGCGCAAGAAAAGAACAAAACTACTTCACATTGTTTTTCAACAAGTCACATTTATTCTCCTTGTTCCAGTAATGTTTGCTCAGATTCTGATATGCATGAGGTTGGGCCAGTTCAAAAGAAAGCAGAGCCAACCACAAATGCCCTGGATAATTGCCAGGAGAAAGAGAAAAATAACCTTAGACCTAACTGTCAGGCTTCAGATATTACACCAGGGCAAAGACCAGCACAAGTTTTTGAGCTTTTTTCTGAAAGTGACAAAAACATTGGCTCATCAAAACCCAGCTCTGAAGTGATTGTTCAGAGCAAGAAGACTAAAGAATCTGAAAAAGACAGGGAATCACAACAGACACCCACTGCCTATGGAGAAAATGCGAAGAAACTGAATAAAAAAATAAAGGGACAGATGATATTGACTCAGGAACACACCACAAAGAGCCAAGAGCCTCCTGTCTGCCAAAGACAAGTTATTCATCACAGTCCAAGTCCACTTCTGCAATCCAGTTCCTCTCCTACAGCAGTCAGTGACACTTTTAACTCACAAAAGCCCAAGCATAATCCAGACTGCATATTTAAATCTGTGAGTGCAGTGTCAGCACGTTTGTGCCACAGTTTATGGTTTCCACATCTCGGAAACACAAACTTGGTGACAGAAAGCCGCGAGGTGCTGCTGAAAGCTCTGCACCAGAGGCATGGACCACAACTTCAGAGGAACCTTCTGGAAGTGAAGCGGTGTCTACAAGTTGATACTGATCCACTTCCAGGAAAAGCCCTGGACCAAGATCAGAAATTGGTCCTCAGTGATTATGATGGACTCTGGTGTACAGGTAGGCACCAAGAGATGGCATGGGACAAAATATACAGTAGTTTATTATTTTAAGGTTTAAAACTAATTGTGGGAACATAAAATGGATTGTTGAGTTACCAGTTTATTTTTTTCTTGCTTTTGATTATTATTATTTTGCTAGTTTTAGGGGCCTTTTGTTTCTGCATTTTATTGATTATTTTCCTGTGGTCCTTAATTTTCTCAATTTATTTTGTCAGTTGAATCAATAAAGCACATTTGATGTTGTTTTTGTTAATTTTGGTCATTGATTTATTAGTTTCTCCCTTTTGTTGACTATTTTATTCCTTTTTGTTTGCTTTTACTCATTTTGTGGATTATTTCATTCAGCTTTGGTCATTGTTGTTAATTTTGTTGATTTTTTTGGTCATTGTGTGGTTTAACTTTAATCTTTATTTTTATATAGCTAATTATCTTTTGCATTCAAAGATAACAGCAAAATGCTACCATGTATGGATTTATTCACAGGAAAAAATATCAATCTTGTGATCATTTATAATGAGTTTCTCAAAAGTGAGTCTTAAGTCTTTTTGTGTTTTGACTTGAAAAAGTTTAGGGATGACAGAATTAAGGTGTTACGATTGGAAAAAATACTATTAGTATAACGTGTATTTATTTTAGTATTTTGGGTGGTTTGTGAAGTGAAAAACGTGGATCCACATACACTGCAGTTCTATTTATTATTTCAAATTAGTTTCACAGGATTGCTATGATAAGCACTGTATTCATTATAATTTCAAAGCCTTTAATCAGATCTATCAATTTCTTTTTAGATGCATTTAGCTCAGCAATTCAAGCAGAGACTCGTAGTCAGCCATGTTTTACTACCAAGAAAACAACATCTTTCAAAATGATAGACAGCCAGCAGCTGAACTGGGAGACAAATGAGTGCCATGAAGAGGTAAAATTTTAAGCTACCATACACACGGTTTCTCATTTTCACTCTTTTTAGTCCCAAGTTAATGTCATTTTTATAATAAAATGCTCTTTTCTCCTATTTCTTGTGCAGACTGCAAAATGGTTGATCAGCCCTGTGGAGAAATCTGCCAGTTTTTTGGATGGTATGTTCAATCGTAGGTGCTCTCCTGATTTCTCCATGGACTTTGTATCCTCCAGAGGATTATCCCAAGAGGCAGGGCTTTTGTTTGCTCCATCTCATACATCACAGTGTGAAGATGAAGCCAGAATGCCTCAGCACCTGGATGACAGTTTCAGCAGGCCACAAGAAGAGCTGGTGTGGTGTGACACCTTCCAAAACAGCTTTATAAGTCTCCCTGACACCAGAGCAGTGAGACAGAGGAGCAGTCAACTTGTCAATAGTGACAACATCCAGCTCTTCAGTCCTCAACAAGTTCATCTGCGAGATACACATTCAGCAGAGCTGATGCTTTTTCCAAAGACGCAGGACCCATTCAACACTACAGCCAAACATTCTTGTGCTCCTTCCTTCTCTGCTCAATCTTACTATTCTCAGCATGGTAACCATTTCCAGCCTTTCAGCCAGCTCAGTCACTCCTCAGCTTCCCTTCCTGTCATACATCACATAGATATGACACATTTCCCTCCCTCTCACATACTAGACAAAGGTCCAGTCCCCACCATGCCTTCTTTTTCAAGCCCTGAATCCTGGTCCTTCCCTCCTATGAGACTGTACTAATGTGTGATGGTCTTCAGAAACACATGCCGCTAAATACTGCTTTGGCTAAAGAGTGATGCCCTTTTAATTGATGTCTTCAAAGTGTTTTGTTTGTAGTTTAAAGCACAGTAGTGCTGTAGTAGAAGTGTTATAGCAGTAAGACTTATCTCTTAAGTCATCTCTGCAATAAAGAAACACAATTATGTTTTTTTGGCATTGTTCAAACATTTTAATATGAGAACTGTATGTTATGACACACTTGTTAACATGGGTGCTCTAGCGGGTCATTCTTTACAAAGCAACATTTTTAGCTAAATGTCTAAAAAAAAGCCTGCTATTAATTTGTATTTTTTTTCTATATTTGAGTGCAAAATAATATTTGCACATCTGTACAAATGTATGTACAACTATACAATCCTATAAGTCAGTTTAAACTGAACAAACTATATTAAAAGAGATGGTTAATCCATTGGTGAATAAATAAAGTTATTTTTAAACTTGCGGAGCGTCTCACATTTACATTTGCACAGTTACAGTTGGGTAATGTAGCCTAAATCGTTATCACAGTAAATGCTTTTTACATCAGGCATCAGTAATTATCATGAAGTGTTGAATTTCTCTATTTGTCAAAGGCAGAAATGAAAATATGTCACAACATGCAAAAGAGGTTAAAGATGTAACAGAACCAATCAATGTAACAAGACATAAGATGGAAATGATGTGAAATACAAAAAATGTAACTAGGTAGGTCATACTCAAGTGCATTTACTCCTTTACATGCACTTGAGTAGTTTTTTTTTTTTTTCAGAAATTGTATTGTAAAAAGTGGAATACTTTTTACTTTTACTCAGTTACATTTGTGATAAAAAACGTACTTTTACTTTAGTTACATTTGGCTACAACTTAATGAGCAGGAGTAAAAAGGATGTAAAATATGAAAAAAAAATAAGTTAATTTTCAAAATGAAAAAACTGCAAAATGAACACAGATTGACAATCATAATCAAAGAAATTAACAAAACTAACAAAATAATCAACCAAAAACAAAAAGTAAATTATAAGATTAGCTTATAAGCACAAATGAACAAAATAAGCAAGAAGAAGAAAATAATCACGTTAACACAAATGAACAATACAATTGAAAATTGAACAAAAACTATAATAAGCAAAAAAAAATCAAAATAATCAACTAAGATTACAAATATAAACAAAATAAGCAACAAAAGTTAACAAAATAATAAAGGAAATAAAAAATTACCAACTTTTATGTTTATGAGTACTTGTACTTGTGTCACTAAAATGCTTTTGACAATGCTTTTACTTGAGTACTGTCCTGTGCTCATCACTATCTGCTGTGGACACAATGAACCCTAAGACAAAAAAAATTGTGATCAGTATAATTATCAGGATGTAAAAAAAATATCCTGACAATTATTTCATTGCCCAGACCTAAAATCCATGTAACAAACTCAGAATATCTTCTCAAGTCTTTTCATTGTAACAAGTAACATGTTTCATCTGGTATTTCAGTCATATTCCTGTCAGGATCTACAGTTTGTTCATCATCTGTCTCCAGTCGACTCCCAGTTCTCATCGCCCTCCATAACTGACTCCAGAAGAGCTCCTGGGCCTGGGTGGGGTTTGTGCAGTCTGAGCCAGGCCACTGCAGATAAGTCTTCTTCAGCATCACCTTCCTCATGCGGTGATAAGATGACATCTGTCTCTCTGAAATCGGCTCCAGAAGGACAAGCAGAAGAACATCACGGTGCTCATCAAAGAGCCGATAGCTGGCCAGTTGTATTTCCAGAGAACACCACTCACTTCGCAGGAAATTCCTGCTGATTACGCAAATCGTTTTTCGGCTGTTGTACACGGCAGAGACAATATTGTCCACAATGTAGCGGCCCGGCTCAAAGTCCCGGTGATGTAGGCAGAGTTTAAAGGATGATCCATTTCCTTCCAGGTTGGGCAGCAGCTCCTCCATCACCCACTGTTCATCAGATGAATTGTAGGATATAAAAGCATCATATTTACAGTCTTCCTCCTCCTCTCTTAGTCTGCGCCACTGCTCACTAAACCACGCGCGAAACACATAGTAGCTGTACTTCATCTTCCAGTAGAGATTCACATACAGTAAAGGAATGATCGTAAATAGTAAAACAACAACTGCTGTTGTGAAGAAAAGGTACTGCCCAAGATCTATGTAACAAACATTGGTGTCAAAATTGTAGAATTTGTGTCTGGTGTCATGTTGGCAGGGGAGATTGTAGAGATATACCACCTGGACATTTGGGTTAGACTGTGTCCAGTTTTGTAAAATTGTGTTTTCACAGGTGCAGGTTAAAGGGATATTACGTATGTCAAGATAGTGGAGTTTAGGGAGACTTTCCAGTACATCAACACTAATGCTGTGCATCACATTACGATTGAGCTGCAGTGTGTGTAACTGGGTCAGATTGCTAAAAACTTCCTTTGAGAAGTTCTGGATGCCCATGTTTTCTACAGTCAATTTGGCCAAGTTCCTTAAATTCTTAAAAACTCCTGGGTGTAACTGTATCACTCCGACGCAGCAGTTAATTAACGTGAGGAAACGTAAATTTGTCAAGTCATCAAAAGCATCTGGAGCAAGGTTAGAGATGTAATTATTGGTGAGATACAGAGCTTTCAAAGAGTGGAGGCCACGGAAGAAATTTTCCGGTAATAGAAGCATGCCATGGGGCCGCTGTCCGCCCAGTTTCAAATCACCAAGTTTGCTGAGGTTCAAAAATGGGGAAATGTTAGTTTTACTGAGGAAGGAAATCTGATTACTCTCTAAGTCCAGCACTTTGAGTTTATTTTGAAATGCATGATAAAGAGAAGAATCAATCTGCTTCAGATTATTTCCATCCAGGTATAATTTGGACAAATTAGTGAGCCCGTCAAGGCCCAGTGGCTCAAAATGAGAGATCTTATTTCCTCCCAGGTCCAGTGTTTTCAGTTTTGTGAGATTGTGAAAGGTCTTACTGAAAATGACAGCAATGCGATTGTTGCGTAGGTTGAGTGTTTGTAGGTTAAACTGATCTTCAAAGGTGTCAATGAACAGATCTGTCAAGAGGTTATTATCTAAACGGAGTGTCTCCAGCTTTGTCAGCCCTTTGAGAGCTTTCAGGTGAAGGAATGCTATATTATTTATATTCAGTTTGAGCGTCTTGATATTTGGAGTATGATGAAAAGCATAATAACCGACTGACAGGATGCGGTTGTAACGATAACTCACATCATGTAAATTCTTGAAGTACACAGTTTTTGTTCTTTTACAGGATGGGAGTGAGGTGATAACATTATGTTCTATACTCAAAGTCTTTATATATGTCTGTGCACTGAGAAAATGGAGGCATTTTGTCTTTTTCAGCCTATTACGGGATAGATCTATGGTATCAGTGACTTTTGGACAGAATTTAAATGCTGTTGTTGTTAGATTTGTGATTCCATTACTACCCAGGCGCAATGTTTTAATCCATTTCACTTTTTCATTTAGCAGTTTGCAAAGTTCCATGATCATGCTGTCATTTTGATGACCAGTGCCAGAGAAGTCAACATGATCTGCCCTGATGTTACTGATATTCAGAAAATCCACTATCCTGACTTTGGTTGAACGTAAACGCAGGTAGTTCATATGGCTCAAATCCATTCCTTCAAAAGCTGAAGCTTCAAGTCTGAAATTGTATGATAAATCAAGCAGGAAGACATCTCTGAGAAATGAGCGGTCACATCCTAAAGTGAACAGTTTGTTCCTGCAGACATATAAGGTAGTGAGTGAGGGGGGTAATGAAACATTGGAGTGCATAAGGGAAGTCAGATTGTTAAAGCAAAGGTCTAAAATCTTCAGACTGCTTAAGTGAGAAACAGATTGAACTATCTCAGAAAAATTTGTCAGATAGTTTTGCCGTAATAACAGTGTGTCTAGTTTGGTTACAGAAGAGAAAACACCTACTGGGAGATTCTTCAGTGTATTGTTGGTGAGTGAAAGAAACGTGAGGTTGTGCAGGTCACTAAACACAGAAGGTTTCAGTTCTGATATGTAGTTAAAGGTCAAATTAAGAAACTGAAGCTGCTGCAAATTTTGGAATGCAAATTCATCAATGGTCTGGACATGGTTATGATCTACTTTAAGGTACCGCAGGTTTGGTAAATGAGCAAAGCTCCTGTCTGGCATGTGTGAGACTGGAGTTAGTGTAATGTTGACTTCGATGGCAGATGGTGGCAGGTCGTCAACGATGGCAGATAATTTGCTTTCATTTCGCCAGACACAGCTGAAATTCTTCCCCTTTGTGTAGGGGTGCTCAATGCAGTTGTGGAAACTGTAACCAGAGATGAGTTGAGCAGCTTCAAGCATAAGTGTAGCAGCTAACAACAGGTATGTTAGGGTTGCCATTTGGTCCTCCACTGCAGCCTGGAGAATTAGTCCTTAAGTGTCTTTGAAGAAGGTGTCTGGCTTTTCTTCACTGTTCAATGTGGTTGTGAAGCAGGAATCTAAAGATAAAACACATATGGTCATGCTGGAGAGATGACAGAAATCAAGGGTTTATCTGAGCATTAAGGGACACAATATAATAAAAAAGACTAGAAAGCACTCAGAGGGCGTAGACCTCAACCAAGGCAGAGCAGCCTCTCTTCATTATGAAACGCTACCATTATCATTAAAACCTATGCTCATTTCCTTCATAATATTATTGCACCCAAATTAATATTCTTAAATTATTTGACCCTCATTATTGGATTCATTGTCCATGAAAACCTACTGTGAGCATTTGGAATCACATACATATCACTATTTGTTCAGCAGTTATTCACAAAAATAATATTTCCATTATGGAAGTTTTCTTCTCGATCTAACTTCATAAATGTTGAAAACACATCAGGCCCATGGATACATTACTGAATCAGCGCAGATTCCACCACAATTTGGAGTCAGTTGGGTCAATATCAGTATAAAGTTCCTTTTGACATCCCCATCAGAATCATCCAGTCAATTTAATAATGAAATTCTGAGGTTTTGCTATAAATAACTAAACATTTACAAACAGTGGTCCCTCGCCATATCGCGGTTCATAACCTATGAAAACAGGTTTTGATCTTTAGTTCTATAATACTGTACTTACTTTTTATTTAAAATCTACAAAGGTTTGAATTTTGAGAGTGTTTAAATAAGAGAGAAATGTGAGAAAATGTTAATGCCTGTCTGAGAACAGTGTATGAAGTGTGCGGTTTTACAGCCTTAAAACAAATACGGTGGTGCCCCAGTTAACAAATTCAATCCGTTCTGGCGTCGCGTTCGTTGTGCGACTCATGCATTAGCCGGAGCGAGTTCTTCCATAGGAATCTACTTCGCGGATTTTGCCTATCGCGGGTTATTTTTAGAACGCAATAAACGAGGGACGACTGTATGTCGGTTTTCAGGGTCCACCAGTTGGATGATGTTATTTTTTTTGGCCTATGGCTGATCTAAATTGGAAATCCAGATCCATTCCATCATTATTAAAAGTTGTTACACTTTTTATCATATATATACAAGAATACTTTTTTTTTCTTAATTGTGTCACATCTTTTATTTTTGTCAACAGTTTGAAGAAACAAAGATCACAAAGTCATAATGAATTATTTCACCCATATGAAAAAGTACAGCTGTCCAGATGTAAATGAATAAGATGGGCAGGCCTGATTTAGTCACACCAACAAAAGGGATTGTCATGGAGAGTTCTGAATTGTCTTTTCAGAGGAATGGCTCTATGCAGAGCTGAAATAGCAAAGAGATATCAAGAATGGCATGATAGCTGCCCAGGCATAAAAAAAGTACACTGAGACAAAGAGGGACAGGTGACATAAGTGCCTGTACTTTGGCAATGCTCTGAAGATGGTGTTTAATTGCAATGTCAGTTTGCTGTTAGCCAAAAAAATCTCTTTTTGGGGCGGGAGGAGGGGTAGGAGATCTAAAAGTGATGTTGACCCAGTTTCATGTCTATAGCTTTATTTACTACCTTACAGTAGATATTTTTCCTCAAACCCTATAAGCATAAGCATTCTGGATCACTATATCTGTCATACTGCCTTTATCTGGATGAAACTTTATCGTTTGATAGAATTTATTACGGCGTTATCCTATGTTTTTTGTCTAAATTTTTCTGTGCGTGTTTTTTGTGCTGTTACAAGGATAAATGTAGAATTTGGTCCTATGTCACAATAGTGTTGAATCCTTTAGAACTTAGTAAATGTATAAATAATAATTAAAAAATAAAATAATGAAGCCAGTGTGCCAAAATTATCAGAATAATCAAGAACAAAATGAATAATCAAGGGAACGAAATGAACACAATAACCAAGAAAATGCACATAAAGGAGCCAAACAGCCAAGAAAATGAGAAAAATGAAAAACAATAAAATAAAAAATAGCAGAAATATACACAATAAACAAAAAAGTGAACATAATAAACTAATGAATGAAACAAACGACAAAATGAATTTAATGAGGAATGAGATTGAGAAACTGAGGACAGTAGGGAAGGAACTAAAAGAAAAAAGCAACCACATATCTTAACATTTTAATGTCGTCTGTGCTTAATATAAGATAACCTACGTATGTAAACTAAATAAACACTAAATCAGAATTTATCAAAAATAAATCCTCTACAAATCAGCATAAATGAGCAAAACAATCAAGGGGCAAATACTAATGGTAGGTAGGTCTGTCGGTAGGTATGTTGATAGGTGGGTAGGTAGGTAGGTCGGTTGGTCGGTAGGTAAGTAGGTTAATATGTAGGTACTGTTGGTTGATGCATAGGTCAGTCAGTCGGTTGGTCAGGTAGATAGTTTGGTAGGTAGGTTGGTCGGTAGGTACCTCATTCCCAGGGGAAAAATCCAGTCTGCTGCTGACTTACATGCATCACACTCCATTATAAAGCAATAAAAACACTGAAAAAAATCATGTCTCACTTGTACTGTGCTTAGCACTTGTGCATACTTTTGAGATTGGTAATTTGCATCCGGTGACTGGCCTAGGTTTAGTTTACATACACCACACTATTCTGTTTTAGGTTACTTTTGTTAGTTGCATTACTTTGTGGATGCTGTTCAGTACTGTGTTCTTGTTTTGTGTTAGTCACAGTTAGGATAGTCACCTTAGGTTTCATTGCTCTGACGTCACAGCGTTGAAACTAGCAGTGAGCTTCATATAGACTCAGTTTTAGTGAGTTCTCCTTTTATTATTTTTTGCATTGATTTGAGCAGCACCACTGTAGCCAGTGTTCTCCTTTTGATTTGCACATTGTTCAATCTTATTTGTTGCACTTCCTCACTAAATAAATTGTCAATTTTAACTATACCTGTTTCCATCTGGTTTTATGTTCCTCCCCTTTCCCCTAGTGAGCCGAGGACGTAACAGGCCCTAAAAGCAGTCTCTATACCACCCCATCACAGCTCCCCTGCACTTCTGATTGTGGTATTGTACAGTATGATAGCACATGGTACAGAAGAGTTATAAATGTTTTAATGAGATTTATAAACCCATCATAACTGTAAATCACAAAAACTGACCAAATTTGTTAGAAAAAAATATAATGGCTTGGGAGCAGGAGTTGGGGACTGACCTTTCTGATCAGTGGTGGGACAAATTGTGTGTAGTATATACTTGGATGTACCTTGTGCAAGGCTACGACTCATACAATTCAAGGTATGTCATAGAATTCACTATTTAAAAGCTTGTTTTATCTGAAAACTACCACAGCGTAGTAGATCAAGGTCACATTACTTTATATAGCATATTTACAACAACTTATTCTGCCCAAAGCGCAAATTAACAATAAATAAAACAATAAGCCCTGTAAACTACAATAGTTCCAATACAAAACAAAATACAACACACTAGAACAATAAAAAATGAATAAATATGCAGCTTAACCCGTGCTAAAATGTTCTTCAAGATTTAAAGTGTTCTACTCTTTGTGTAGATCTACAGTATTTATATCAGTGTGATGAATGTAAAGGTTCTCCTTTTAATTCCAACCACGTTTTTTTTTCTTGTCCCAGGTTACACAAACTTTAGACTGATTTTTTTTTTTTATGATTATGATTATGACAAAAGTTCCAGGAATCAATACATCTGAAACCTACATGGACATGCTTGGAGTTCAAGGTGAATCCCTCTCAGGTAACTGCTGACAATCAGAAAATTGATTTTCACTTCTCTTTTGGCAAGATGTCACATCCTACTTCTTTGGAAGGCTTGTAAGGTTCCACTTGTGACTCAAAGATGTCACGTACTGTATTTTCTCAAAAGGGAAAAGATATGAATTCCAGTGAAATATATGGGGCTCATTCATTTATAGGTACTCTATGAATGTGAGTGTGAATGGTTGTCTGTCTCTACGTGTCAGTCCTGAACTGGCGACTCATCCAGGGTGTACCCTGCCTTTGCCCTAAGTCCATCCATCCATCCAAGCTGGGATAGGCTCCAGTGCATCTACCTCCAGGCAGACAGTGCTTTATGTCAAGTGTCGGCTTAGCGTACCTCAAACTATACACTTTGTATTTTTGTACTCGTGTCAAGTGACTGATGGTTTGCTCATGTGGCATCTATTTATTTTAGATATTTTATATTATTTTTTATATTTTTATTCATCCTTTTGTCTATTCTATTTTTACTATAAGTTTTTTTAACTAATTATAGGTTTTTAATTTACATTACTGTTCTGTTATTGTCTTATGCTTTTACCTATTTTATAATGTAGTTTTTTTTCTGCAAATGGCAAACAAACTGACTCTGACTGAACACAGTACACAAAAATGGGTCAAAACCAGGAAAATGTCATTAAATGATATATTGTCTATATTTTTACTGTAGTTGAACCCACAGGCCATATTTTTGTATTTTATTCTCTAATATAAGAAATGAGTATAAGAATGAAATTTGATGTTTCATATTTTGATTTAATATTGTGACAGTCATAAAAGATCAAAACAAAATGAGAGCTAAATCACTAACTTGAAGAAAAAAAGACACGTGCAAAGTGAACAAAACTACCTACAAAATGAAAAAAACAAAAGTAAAATGAACAAATCAACACAAAAAATGAACAAAATGTAAGTTAAATTAAAAAATCTACAAAATGAAAGAAAATTAACAATATAATGAAGAAAATCAACAAAATAAATAATACAACCAGCAAAATTATCAAATGTGACAAAACATGTTTCAAAATGAATAAAAAAATAAACAAAATCAACAAAATAAGCTACAAAATGAAATAAAGTAAAAAAAAAAGAAAATGAACAGAAATAGCCCTGCGATGAACTGGCGACTCATCCAGGGTGTACCCTGCCTTCGCTCAAGTCAGCTGGGATA
>JAQQAE010013954.1:0-12562 GCA_029823295.1 Pseudamia nigra | reverse complement strand
AGTTCTAAACAGGGTGAAAAACCCAGGTTGAAAAATAGTTTACTGCAGGAATCTTTTTTTATGCTCCATAGAGTTGCTTTTTTTTTTTTTTTTTGTTGCTTTCTTCAGGGATTTCTCAAACATGTGCAATTTATTTATTGATCTTGTTTTTTCTCTGTTCTTGTTATGTTTTTGTATTTAATATTATATGTCATAAACAATATATTATTGTGCTGGTGGTGGCGTTTGGTGGCAAGTCCTTTTTTTGTGAGACCGGTAGGGAGGGAGGGGGGTTCGCCCGGGGTGCAAATCTAGTCGGGACCGCCTCTGTTTTGTATATTTGTCACACTTAAAGGAGCAGTCAACGATGTTGGGAATTTAACTCGTTGTTCATAGTTAGTCATGTACATATTTGGACAGGTAACCTGCAAATGAACCTGCTTACAACTTCGTAAGTGCACAAGCTCATGCACTCACTCACGTAGTTGTAAACCGTCACGGCAGTAGTTAGCAACTGTAGCTTATATAATCACTTGAACACAGAGGAGAGACAGCCTGCATTTCAGATTCCTTCAACATCTGGTACAGGTAAGAAAAGAACAGACATACTAGCTTGACAGCTGTGAAGTTGTAATCTGTGTTGACTGTCAGATCACCAGTTTAATCATTTATCCACCAGAAACAATCAGCTACTAGCTAGTTTGCCAACATTGTCAACTGGATCTTTAAATGTGTCAGATCATCAAACAAATATTTCATATTAGACAAAGAAATTATTTCATGTTTAAAGCAAACAAGCTATTCAAAACTACCTGGCCCTATGCACAAAAGTATTTGTCCCCTGAATCTAATTATTGGCTGTGCCACAATTGGCAGCAGTAAGTGCAATCAGGCTTTAACTGACAATGAGTCTTTCACATTGCTGTTGAGAAATTCCCCACTCTTCCTTGCAGAATTGTCTTAACTCAGCAACATTGCAGGACTTTTGAGGATGAACAGCCTGTTTGAGGTCATACCACAGTCCTGACTATGATTAGACCAGTCCAAAACTTTCTTTTTTTTGTTGTTGTCCAATTCCCTCTTTGGTTGGGGCTGGTTTTGGTGGTGGTTCATTCCAATTTTGACATGTGTGAGGAGTCTTTTTCTCTTACTACTCATATTAACATGGTCACTCCCATGAGGGCATGAAGCACCTTGGTAGTGTTGGAAGCATAATGTTTTTTATCAATATAATGGGGTGTGGGTTCTGTTTGAGCTATGTTTGATTAGATGCCTGTTTCTAAGCCCACTAAAACATTTTTTCCTAGGAAGGTTTATGAAATTTATTCTCCTACAAAAGCTGTGTCTTGCTTCAAAAGGGTTGTGTCTATTCAGAGGTGGACTTGGCTGTATGTTTCATATCTTTTGTGTGCTGCATAATAATTGTACTCGAGCATGAGGTCTGATGAAGAGGATAATTCATGGTTCCATCTATTATGGCTTGTCATCCAGGTCATGAAGTTTCACCGCTGTTCCAGGTTTTCTCCATTTGTGGACTCTCTCCACAGTTCACTGGAGTCTCAAAGCCTTAGACATGACTTTGTAACCTTTTCTACACTGATACTGTCAATGAGTTTGTTTCTAATCTGCTCTTAAATTTCCTTTAGATTGTGGCATGATGTGTTGCTTTTTAAGATTGTTTCACTTTTGTCAGACAGACTCAGACAGACTCAGGTCATTTCAGGTCTGTCTAAAATCAGGCCAGGGTGTGGCAAAAAATGGAACTCTTTACAAAAAAAAATCACAGTTAATTCATAGTTCAACAAGAGGAGGCAAATACTTTTTCACATAGGTCCACATAGGTTAGGATAGTTTTTCCCCCTTAATAAATGAAATCACCATTTAAAAACAAATTTTGTTCTTGTCTTCTAGTGTGGATTATCTCTTGACTAAGGATCAGAGTTTAACAGTGACTCTGAGGGATTCTGTGAAATTTGTGATCCTGCTTCACAAAGTGTGGGAGAAGCACCCATACCATGTGGACTACCTGGGTTTCTACACCTTGGACACTCACCTCCTGTCTCCTTATGTTCATGGACTGCTAGGTACAATAACAACACACAATATACAACATGGGTCAGCAACTTTTACCATATAAAGAGCCATTTTTGCATAGAAAGAAAAAGAAGTAATTAGAGCTAGAAATAATATTAAATAATTTATTTACCACATGACATATGATGCATGTTTAACTGCCAACCTGAGTATTTATGAGTATTTTACTCATTTGAGTATTTTGTTGGTGATTTTGTTAAATATTTTCTTATTTTTAAAATACATTTTCATTTAGTTCATTTAATATTTTACTCATTTTCTGTTCACTTTTCTGAGTATTTTGCCTAGGTTTGTCTTCATCAAGAATAAAGTCTGTCTTCAATTTTTGTTCATGTTTGTTAATTTTTACATATTTTTAATTTTTATCATTTACATTATAATATTGTTTTATCTTGTTCATTTTCTTGATGATTTTGTTCATTCTGTAAATTATTTACAGATATTTGGTCTTACTTTTTTTCTTCATTATGTCATTTCTTTATTCTTTGTTTTTTTGTGCTTATTTTGTTCATTTAGATTTTATGTTATTTCCATCACAAAGCCAAAGGAGCCACTGGGGAGGGGCTAAAGAGTCACATGTAGTGCCATAGGTTGCAGACGCCTGGGTTAAGGTTTAACAGGATACAATGCAGGTGGAATAGTTATCATTTCACTTTTTGTACACATGGTATATTTAAAGTACAGTAGGGTGTTTTACATCTGTTTACACTTGATTTTGGAATATCAGAAGCTTGCAACACTGAGTAGTCTATGTTAAATATGGACTAATGCAAACTGGTATGGAATCCCAGTACACAAGGCAATAAAACAATCAAAACTGAAACATAATTTAGAATAGAAACAGCTTCCACAAATATGTATCTACATGAAAAATGTTTGTTTTGGAGGCTTTACTTGTTCTGTGTGTTCCGTTATATAGATTATATTTGTACAACTCAACACCATACAGCTGTGATGTCCACTCTGTTTACTCACAGAGAAATGTGCTCTGAATGTAGGCGTGAATGGGGGGGGCAGTGGCAAGTGGCTGACAGTTTTCCGATCTCAGCTGAATTATGCCATGTTATGTTGAGATAACATTGTGACAATAAGTCATTATAACATTACCAGCACAAAGCTGTGTACATGACATCATCATAACCTCATCGTGCCATTGTTCAGAGCTACTGAAGAGTCTCTGCAGATCAACGTGAGCAGACCTGTAATGATTTTCAGCTTTTTCACTACCTTATTCTTGAAGACTGAGGTTACATTTACAGAGGTAGCAGCCATCTGGTGTTGGTGCTATACTGTACATCACGTGAGACGATTAAAGTCCACTGGGCTGTGTCACACAAAACTACCTAATATTTCATGATTTTTGCCAGAAGCTTTAACTTTCTTGACTTCTAAAATTGTCTTTTAAATTGGAACATGCCATGTGCAAATGGTGGAAAAATTTATTTGAGTTCTGTTTGGGACCTAACTTCTAACTTCTTGTCTAAACTTTACAGTTAGTGTCAAGAAGTAGATCATTTTCTGATCCAGTGTCAAGAAAGCTGCAGTTTCTTGCACAAATAATTAAATATCACTGAGTGAGTATGCAAAGTTATCTTCATTTCTGTCCCATGTGATGTGCAAGGGTGTACATTGAAGGGGAACAAAAAAATTAAAGAAAATAAGTAAAAATGAACAAAATTATTGATGAAATTAATAAAAACAAACAAAATAATTCAGAAAATGTGTAAAAATAAATAGTCTCAAGAAAATAAACAAAAATTAAGAAAATAAGCAAGGAAATGCCCAAAAATGAACCAAGTAACCAGAAAAATGATGAAAAGCAAACAAAACAAATGAGCAAAAATAAATTAACCAATGAACAAAATTGAACAAAAATGATCTCGAAAACAATAAAATAAAAAAATGAGCAAAAATGAGTAACACAATGAATAATGTTTTGTTTATGTTGACCTACAGAGACTTCAGCAGCTCTGAACAGATTGTGGAGAGATGAAGTGATGAAGGTGCAATGATTGTTGTTTATTGTCTATAAATATGAATTTTCAGAGTCTTATATCTCAAATATTTCACAACAAACAACGACAAATGTCTCCTTTCTTAACATCTAAACTTATCTTTTAAATTGACAAACATTATGTATGAATGATGACATCATTCAGCTGGCAGCAGAATCTTGACTGCTACTCCTCTTTGTCAGTAATGTATGTTTTTCTAAAGTCAGGTTGCAAGGGTCTGAACTGGAAGGTGCAGGATTTAGGCTCTCAATATGTGTCTGAAAAATTCTGGCCTTTAACCTTTTAAAACCTAACATATCAGATTTGATACATCAGTTTCCTAGACCCTTAATTCGTCAGTGGAATATTTTTCAGTAGAAAATAGAAGGCAAACCTCTGAGGACTTTCAGTGAGGCCATTCTCTCACAATCCTAACCTTAACCCCAGCTCACTTTAAACAGTTAACATGTTTTGTGTTTTGTAAAGCTATGGAGTGATCTACAGGATCAGTTAAAAGTTCAAAATTATGATCTGTATGTTTTTGTTTGTTTATTAAACAAACATGACAAGTTGCAACAAAAGCCTAATGGATCGAATATGATACAAACCACAGCTCAGTCATAGAAAGTTTTTGATCATTTTTTTCTCACTGGTCTGAAGGTCCAATAAACACTCCAGGTTCAAAGAATTAGAAGTTTTTGATGGATCAGCCTTTAAGGGATTAATAATATTTGTTGACTTGCTTTTGTGTATCATCCCCCTGGTGGTTCTGTTGGGTTTGCTCTCTGTATAGTCTTGAGGTTTCGGCCTTGAATCGTGAAGTGGCTAGAGATAATATTGGATTGTGATTGGTGCTGTACAAATACTACTGAATTGAAAATCCTACAGGTCAGTTCTACCACGGGATTGAATTTGAGGTGTCAGACCTGCGTCCAGGTGAGACTCCAGAGAAACCGGATGCCACCATGTACGTGAAAGGGCAGGAGCTCAACGTGACCAGGTACGATTCAGGTCAACATGTCTGCTTCTGCGCAGAAAACAAACCTGTGCGTAAACATCTCTGGTTCTTTGTGCTCGGTTCCACAGAGGCTGGCAGAGAGACTTCATGAGGGACAAGAAAAACGGAGAAAACATCCCCTGCTGGTTTGTTCACAATAACGGCACCGGCCTCATCGACAGAGACGCATCCGACTACATCATGTCAAAGCTGTTTAATTGAAACACAATTAGTCACACCGGCTAACATTTATCCAAAAGACACAAACTCATGCAATAAACTGAAAAATGATCACCATTAAATGAATGTGATACAGACTGTCAATACTTTCACATGAAGACAGGTTATTTCGTAGAATTGTATGAACTGAACAGTTCATGGAAATATTATTGATATTGTAATGTCCACATTGCAGGAGCAGCAATTTTTTAAATAAAGGTAAAATTGTGTCACAGTGAACATAACAGTGTAAATGAAGCCTTGTGTTTTTACAGTGATGCTCTGGTCTTCAAATCATTAAACTCATACTCTCCAAATGTAATGAGAAGGAAATTGTTTGGTGCATAATCATTTTCATGTTGTTTGTGTGAAAATGGACCCATTACTGTCAGGGTTTGTTTTTTTTTTTGCATACTGTTCATCTCTAATATGAATAAATTTAGTTTCAGTTTCATTATAAAAAGTAACGCTAACTCAAATGCATAGGAATAAAACAAGGTAGAAGTCAGTTGTAGTGTACATAAAGCATCATTTTCCCTTTAATTAGTTTGACGTTTATGTTATAGCTGCTACAAACACTTTATTGATTTTATTTGCATGGCTTTACTGTCCTGTATTCATGGTTAGGGTTCAGTTTTGTTAGTTTTCTTGATTATTGTCTTGATTTTTGCTCATTGCATTGATTACTTGGTTCAGTTTGTTGATTTTCTTCATTATTTTCTTAATTTTTGTCCAATGCATTGATTATTTTCTTCAGCTTTGTTCATTTTTTGTATTACAGTACATTCTAATTCACGTATTCTCATTTTGTGGATTATTTTGTTCATTTTCTTAATCATTTTTTCGGTCGGTTTTGTTCATTATCTTTATTATTTTGTTTATTTTTTTGTTCCCTTCAAACACTAAGGCACAAATTGATGATTTAACAATTCATCAGAACACAGAAAATTTAGTGTTTGATGCTCTAAGTTTCCCAAAAAGTCCGTCGATGTTCAAATGAAACCTCCACCTTTACGCAGTGGCCCTAAAGCACTAGTGAGAGGCAAGTCCGGACTGGAAGTGCATAATACCTATCCATGAATCCTTCCGTGCATCTATTATCATGTTTACGCAAGGCTCTTTACGGGAAGGGCTGCATGGGATTGATCTGTGACACTCCCTCCCATGCCGTGGCTCGCAGTAGCAGCAGCAGCTTTAGTTGTGGCCCTCCCTACGGGGAACAAGGAGTGGGCGGAGTGAGGAAGACTTGAGCCCCACATGCCTCACATTCCTCGTCACATTTGTTTTGGGCCATGCCAGAGGAGCGGAACTCTGGTTCTCTGAGGATGTGTGCACCGTGGCGAGCCCTGCAGCTGTGGGTTTGTTTGTGCCTGTGGGCCTCGGCTCAGCTCCATGGATCTCTGCTGGTCTCAAGGACAGATCCTCAGACACAGGTAATTAAAACACAGTATGTGTGCAGTGTTTTTGTGCCGAGTCGCTGATTTGTTTTTGTATTCTTTGCTCAGCTGATGATTTATAGAAACACCTCAAATGTTTATTAAAGGCTGTATTTGTAACTATAAACAGCGCATAATAAGGTCAGATCAGGTCTTTCCATGAAAAGTCCTCAGGCACACAGGAAGTCATGTTTAAAGCTCTACACAAGATTAAATTTGATGGTCCAGTCCTGTGAAACTCTTGATGTTCCCCCATGGTACTTCAACATATGGCTGTATCCACAGGTGTATATACATGTATAATGTGCATTTGTTCCCCCCAATAAAACACTTTACTTTAGATGATATGTAGCTCCTTTGTCTGTAAGAGTCCTGCTTTATGGCAGTTTAGTTCATTGTTGATTAATTTCATTTTGTTTCATTGTTTATTAAATTTATGTTAACTTTTAGAAAATATGCAACATTTGAGTAAAACTGAACAAACTTAGCAACAGCACTGGTAAAACAATATGATGTTATGAAGTTACTCACTACTGAGTAGATTTTCATGAGATACTCTTTTACTCAAGCAGGGGAGAGTGGGGTAGGATGAGCCTTTTTTTAAACTTATGTTGCACTGAGGCAAGGGAAAAAGCAGCAGCGACAGATTGAAAACATATACCCTAATTTAAGGATGTTTGCTAGCTATTGAAATTGTAATTACACATCTATGACAAAAAGCCCAGAAAATATGACCTTTCAGAATAAAGTTCTCCTGTGGCTTGACCCACGTTAGGGGAAAAATGAGGCTGGTCCGTGGGTACGTTGAGCCACTGGGGGGTAAACTGACCATGTCACTTTACAATTTTAAAGCTGAGCATGATCAAAACATAATGTATCATTGTCACGAGTCATTTACCAAGAGATTTTTCACTTCACATATAGCTTTATTTAGACTTAAACAATGTAGGAAAAAAACACAAAATGTGTAATATTCGGAAACTTTTTATGCCATTGATGAACGTGTTTTACTATTTTTGAGAAATGAGGGAACTCACATGAAATAAAATTACAGCCAGCGTAGTTTTGAACAACAAACAAATAAAAAACATCATAATATATAATAAAATCAAGTAGGGGCTTGGCAGAAAAAAGAAATTCCCTCATACTTTCAGTTATTACAATTTTAAACTGGTAGAACGAGCCATGAGTTCAAACGTCAAGAGGAATAGAATAATATGGAACTGATTGACTTTCCATCCATGACTTCCTCTGGTGCTCTCTCCATCTCATGATGGGATGTTGAGCCCCTTGTAATGGAGACCGGAAAGTTTCCATAATGTTTAATATACGAAAAAATAAGTCAGTTGTTAATATTCCATTGAAATTATACATTATTTTATGATTCAGAGACTTAATGTAACTTTTGGAACTTACAACATGTGCATCACTTTGCCCCAGGCCCACTATGTTGTGAAAAAGTTGCTACCTTTGCAATTCAGGCTACACTTTAGCTAAATGATTCACATGGTTTTATACAATGGCAAATGATGAATATGTATATTACAGTTTGATTGATTGATTTTAGACCTGGGTAAATTTGCTTTGATGCAGAGGTAATTATATGTGCAGAAAATTATTCATGCAGAAAATTTACTTTGACAAGCAAAAACTACATTTTGTGTAAAAAAAAAACAACAACAACAATCACTTACCCGATGTGTTTCTCTTCATCACAGGCAGAGAAAAATTCTAAATGCTTCCTGAATTTAGGGTCATATGAGAACAGTTCTTTACCTTTGCCTAAAAACAGAAGGTGGGTTGACTTACCCACTGGCACATTACTCCACTCTCCCCTACTTATGTTTATGAGTACTTCTACTTGAATCACTGTAATTATTATTTAACAACACATTTTCTAGAGAACTGCTTCTGTTAACACACCACCAGTCACATCAGAATTCTTGCAACATCACAATAGACTGAGATTAATGACAACTGCACTGAAGACAGTCTGTTGCGTATTATAATTAAGTTGAAATGGGCTCAACCTTAAACACTAGAACAACCACCAGACTTATTTTACCCAGCTGATTTTAATTGCTCATGACTCAGTTTTAATAAAACACTGAACCCTGTCTTTTCCTTAAATTGTATTGCATGACAGTAAGGTTTATTACACATGCAAAATACAATAAGGATTTTATTGCTGAGAGGTGCTTTCTCCTCCTTCTCTTATCATTCTGTTTAAATAACCTCCCACTTTCAGTTCTTCCATCTTGACCAAACCCTGTTCATCTGTCCTGTTACTGTTTATTTATTAAATACAAAGCCTGAGTCCATGTTCCTTCTAAACCTATGCATGTTTTTCCACTTTGCACTTCTGTTTTCAGTAACATCACCACATCTGTGTTGTTTTTCAGGAGCCCAAAGAAGTGATGGGCACCAGGTCAATAAAGGTACTCATCTTGACCCATTCTAAATGTAGAGTTTGCTGATCTTTGTCTCTTTGTCCTTTTGATTATTTTTTTGTCCCTGCTTTTGTCTCCTCATGAACAGAAAAGAAGCACCAACTTTGCAAATGTAAGGATCCAATGTTAATACTTGCATCCGCCTAAACAAAATCTGAACTTTTCTATTTGCTGAAGGTAGTATCTATCTCACTATTGTTAGTGTTTTGCCCAAAAGCTTTCCACATTTTCCATAAACTTCATGACTTCCAGATGTTGTTTGTTGTGCTCCCTTGTGTCCACTGGCACATGTTTGTCTTCTTTTTGCTTTATGGGAAACAGTAAACAGACTGGAAGTGATTCGTTCTGCTAAGTTAAGATTTTTTTTTCACTGGATGTTTTTAGTGTGAGAAACTCAGTATTCAGTTAAAAATATGATAACTCCTCCTGGACCCTGTTTTCCACTGGATGAGGCCACTTTTGTTGAATTCAAGCCAGGAAAATGTATTTTTATAAGCGAATAAACATATATTTAATCTGAGTGTACTTTAAGCACAATCTGCACATATTTTCATCATAACAGTTAAATTCAGGATGGAAAGAATGATAGTAAAAAATAAATAAAATTAAAAAAACAATCAACAAATTAACCAGAATAAGAATTAAACAATCCTTAGAATGAACAATAATGATAAAATAATAAATAAAATGAACAAAACGATCAGGAAATTAACAAAACAATCAAAATGAAAATAATAACAAACTATAAATAAACAAAAGAGACAGAGAAATAATAAACTAATTTTAAAAAATGAACAAAATAATGCAGAATTTGAACAAAATGACCAAAGAGTGAATAAAATAATTCAGACATTGAACAAAACTGAAAAAAATGAAATTAAAAACAAACAAAATAATCAGGAGAATGAGCAAATAAAACCAAAATAATCCACAATATGAACAAACATGATCAAACAGTGAATGAAATAATTCAGACAATGAAAAAAACAAACAAAATAATCAATGGAGAGTGATTTATAATAATAATTTTTGCATGAATATTATTGCAAAAATAATGAATAAATCTAACAAAAATAACTAAAATTAATGACAAAATGAACAATAATTATTCAAAAGTGAAGAAAGTAATCAAAAAATTGACAAAATAATTGTCAAAATGAACAAAATAAATGAGCAAAACAATAAAGAAAATGAATAAAAGTAAATAAAGTTATAAGCCAAATGAAGGAAAATTAACTAAATAATGCGGCTAGTAGAATTCACATTGTAGCCTTTAGGGAAATGTCTGTGTTACTGTGGCAACAGCTACAGCCATCTTCAGATAAAAAGCAATAAAGTACATTGTTTATTTATTTATTTTTTCGGTAGGATACACCCTGTGCCACTAGAGAACCACAGTCTTATGTTGTGAAGTACGATTTCTCTTGTGGCCACTGTTTTTGCTCCCTGACTGTATTTATACCTCATGTACAGTCTGTGTGTGGTGATGATGTACTGAATGGTTTCAGGAGGTGGAGGTGTCCAGTGTGACTGTTGGCTGCATCGTGACGTCTCGTTTCGCGCACACCGTCATGACGTCCACGGCTCTGAACAAAGCCAACGCCTCTCAGGAAATCTTCTTTGAAGTGGAGCTGCCTAAAACTGCCTTCATCACCAACTTCAGCATGTCAGCTCCCTCATTTTTGGATTAAACAACCGCTACCTGTGAACACTTGGATGCACCTTATCCTTGAGTGGTTTTTTTTGTTTTTTGTTTTTATCATTTTCAACATTGTACATTCATACTGAAGACATCAATGCAAGACCACATATGGAACTATGTAGTACACAAAAAAGTGTTAAACAACCCAGAATTATAGTTTAGATTGTAAAAAGTAGCCACATTTAGCTTCAGTGACAACTTTGCAAACTCATGGCATTTTCTCATTAGATTCATAAGACAGTCACCTGGAAATAAAAAACCACTGAAGGAGAAGGTATGTCCAAACTTTTGATTGGTAATGCAGTCCATCCAGAAAAAAAAGTGGCCTGGAGTTTATAGATTAATTCAGAGCCTTTAATTGTGCACACACAGGAACATTTCATACACTACTTAAAAGAACATTAAAACATTATGATGTGCGGAGAACCTTGTTTTTCCTGGGCATCGTATGTGTTTGATGTCATGTCTGCGAACTCTCTTTGTGCACATGCCACAGCCGGAGTCCCTGTTGTTTTTAACAGCTGATTATACGTGACATTATACAGTACTTAATTATTGCTTGTCTTTATTAATTTACAGTACTGTGGAAAAGTCTTAAGTCATCATGGGTTTGATGTTTTTGTCGTAGATAATCTTAGATTGTGATTGGCGCTATACAAATAAAACTGAATCGAATAAAGTTCATAATAACCATGCGTGGCACAAAATCAATATACTAAAGTCAATTGTGGCAAGTATACACCTTTAACCTTATGGTTTTTGTAGGATTGTAAATGAAAAACTGAAAAGGAGAAACTTTTCATGTCTTTTTTGTATATTCTGGTTCAGATGTAATTCAGTAGATGTATGTGGTCATTAATATCTGCTAAAACCCTGTGTGGCCTAATGACTTGTGCGCAGTAAAGTACACTGTGCTGTTGTCCAACTGTTCTCTTGTGTCTGCAGGGAAATTGATGGTCAGGTCTATGTTGGAGACGTGAAGGAGAAACAGAAAGCCAAGAAACAGTACGAGAAGGCTGTGTCCTCTGGACAGACTGCTGGACTAGTCAAGTATGTTTAATTAAATACAAACCATAAGTTCAGTTCCATGATCCAATCCAACCTTATTCATAAAGCACTCTAAAAACAACACAGTCTGCCAAAGTGCAAAAGTAAGACAGTAAAAACCAAAAAAAATTAAAAGCCAACATTTCAAACTGAGTTAAAAGCCAAGGAGAAAAAAATTTTTTGACTTAATGACTTAAAGGTCCAGTTTATTATTTATTCTCTTTATTCCTGGTTTTCATGCTTCATTATAAATGATTAGACAGGTGACCTGCCAGTCAGGACAGCTTACAACCTCATACTGTAGGAGTACTCACTCACAGAACTGAAAATGGTCATAGCAGAAGTTAGCAACTGTACAGTATCTCACAAAAGTGAGTACACCCCCACATTTCTGCAGATATTTAATTATATTTTTCATGGGACAACACTGAAGAAATGACATTTTGACACAATGAAAAGTAGTCAGTATTCAGCTTATATAACAGTGTAAATTTATTGTTCCCTCAAAATAACTCAAAATACAGCCATTATTGTCTAAATCACTGGCAACAAAAGTGAGTACACCCCTAAATGAAAATGCCCAAAGTGTCAATATTTTGTGTGGCCACCATTATTTTCCAGCACTGCCTTAACTCTCCTGGGCA
>JAQQAE010013953.1:0-12562 GCA_029823295.1 Pseudamia nigra | reverse complement strand
AGTTGTGAAATTATTTATCTTGGTGTCAGTTTTTTACATCACAAAAACCTGGCATTTGAACAGGGGTGTGTAGACTTGAGATCCACTGTAACTGATGAAGCTGTGTGACTTTATTGCCCTGTAGCTGCAGCTGATTGGCTAGTTTAACTCCACATGCCTGACAGTTCTGACTGTGGATGTATTTATGTATTTGTAAGGTCCTTGTATGACCTTCCTGATGAATTGAACCTGGAATACTTCTGCATACTGTTAATCCATTCATTAAATAATATGGGTTTTTTATGCAGAACTAGATGGTGTTTTAACTCTTGGTTTTGTGCTTGGCTGCTGCCCAGACTCCGTCCACTTTAATGATACTAATCTTTTGCTTTTTGTTTTCGGAAGTTCATACTGTCTGTTTAATCTTAACTCATATCTTCATTAAGGGTTTTGAGTTAATGGTATTGCGTAACTGTGGACATTCCATAGCTGACAGTTATGTCATAAACCTTTGAGTAATTACTTTTGATTTTGGATGAAATGGAAGTATAATCCTGGCACATACCTAGCATTGCCTACTGTATTAGTCCTGGGTTTCCCTGCAACAGAAAGGACATGATGCTGATGTTTATGGAGCCGTTTCCTATTTTGATCCACATTGTGTCTGCCAGGTGAATGTCTGACAAATAAATGATTCACAGCAGAAGTACCGGTATTTAAATTAAAATCAACTTGATGCTGACATTGTGCAAATGTGACTTTTTTTTCAGCTTTAGAGGTGGTGTAATAAAAATGGGTTATGTAGACAGAATGACAAGGTGGACAGAGCATTGTATAATTGTGTTGTAAAATGTAACTGCTGTTCATAAACTGTAGCAAGGCAGTCATCAGAAGGCTGTCATTTAGCGAGCGTTATGGGAGTTTAATGAAAACCGACTGCCAACATCCCTTGTTTTGATTACACTTTCACAGTCTTACAAGGTTCGCTATTATCCAGGTGCTGCTCAAATGGCAGACATTTTTATGAATTATTTCTCACATCTTAGAACAGCTGTAAAACAGTCTGAGAATAGCAGAATGAAATGTGTTAAGCCTGTCTGTCTTTGCCTCTTGCAGTGTGAGGTGCTTTTTGGAAATAATAAAGTGAGCTGGATGCATTCATTCTCACTGAGGGGAAAAAAGGGATTGATTCAGGGTGAAGTCTTTGATATGTCTATGAAGTCCCTTGATATGCTTGATCTAATGCAAACTCTACTTCCTTTAGGGAAAAAAATCACTTTTTGATGGAGCTGCCATCATTAGCATCTCAAGTCGTGCTCTATAAATGGCACTGTTTCCTTTCATTTCACTCCGTATCTTCAATTTGCCTCTTCCCAGGGCTCCAAAAGAGTTGTTTGTTGTTACATGTTAGTGATATCTTGGGCATGTTCTCTTTTTTTTAAAGTCTTTTCAATGCTGAACTAATTCCTGCTTTTAAGCTGATATCAGGCGTGCTTGTCAAGTATCAAGGATGAAGAGATATTAAAACAAATGGTCCCCTGAAGGAACTCATGATAACCTGATTTAGTGTGGTATTTAAGTACTGAAGCACACTGTCTCAATTTCCCCCTTGGGCTGCCCATTTGTTTTATTTTTTGTGTTTTTTTTTTTATTTTGGACTTGTAGTTGATTTTAAATTCACTGTGCTGTCACTAAAGGCAAGGGATAGAGAGGTCAAGCTGTCTCACTTGTCATGAATCCACACTCAGGATGAATTTGCATTGACCCTGGTGCTTTCTGACAGAGCTGGTACATGGTTCTCGGTTTATACATGCAGCACACATGCCACAATCTGTGATCTCCTTAAGTAGGAGCTACAGAGGCCTGCACTGCATGCTCAAGGGTTGTTACTCATCCTCATTTGACATTCTTAATTGGTTTCCATGCAGGGGTAGATGTTGAAATTACAATCAGGATTTTTCGCAGCTTTTGTGCAGCCTGCTGATAGAAAATGTTAAATGCCTCACATTTTGTAGGCTAAAAAAAGAATCTCGCTGTAGCTACGGGACATGCTATCTCATGCATAATGCAATGGCATGGAAGGGTTTTTGGAAATCCTCTTTCCTAATTTCCATTTATGCACTATGTGGTTTGTAAATTAAGGAGTTGGTTATTTTTAGCTGTTCAGATGAATTGTCAGTTTGCCAGATTATCATCAAATTCAAGTGTATTATTACTTGTGTTCTTAGTTGCTCAGGTTTCTGTGGTAAAAGATGAAAACACAGTCACACCCATTAAGAACCTACATTACCAGTCAAAAGTCTGGACACACCTCCTTCAGTGGCTTTTTCTTTATTTTCTAGTATTTTCAACTTTGTCCATTAATACTGAAGGCATCCAAACTGTGAAAGAACACATATGAAATTATGTAGTAAATAAAAGTGTTAAACAACCCAGAATGTGTTTTTATATTTTAGATTATCCAAAGTCATCTATCACAGTTCACAGTGGAAAAGAGACATTTATGACCGAACATCTATTATCCTACTGCCCATTTTCCCTACGGACTAATTTATACTGGTGGTCGTGCAATGTGGGTAATTTAATTATAGAAGTCAAAGACCAAATCACAGCTGATGATCAAGCAAACTTCTGCTATGACTTGAGATATTCCTTTTGTGTAGAGAATAGCTTAATACAATAACCAAGGACATTTTTTGTGGACTAGAAATGGTGCTGTGGCAAGTTTGGCTCCTTTTGGTATCCAGCAAATCCTGGCAGTTCCACTGATAAAAGAAAAAGGGTAGCAAAGGATGTGAGGATCTTATCCAGTATTATCTCTTATATTCTTCACTGACATCTTTGGTATCAGTGGGGAAATCCCCAAAATCCACTAAAAACCATGGCTTATTATGATTACTGATCTATTGTGCCTGGAGACCTTCTCCTCTTAGAGATCTGCACACTCATCTTCGTAAGTGTGTGAACAATCCTACGCTTGTATTCATGGGTTGACTAAGAAACTTCATGACATTACCTTACTTAAGATATAAAAGATATTGAAAATGACTGCAGCGATATTTTCTTTTTTCCTCCTCAGCTTTGGAGAGGAAGATGTCAGTGCGTCAAAGCAGAGATGAGCTGATCAAGAGGGGAGTACTCAAGGAGATTTTTGAAAAAGGTAATCTATGTAATAATGCATCCTCTGTTCTTTTGGTCCAGCTTAATAACTTTAGAAACAGAGTTTTTTTTGTCTTGGTTGCAAGATGAGTTGTAAGAAGGGTCGTGTGCTGCACTAAATTGGAATGTCTTTAGTTATTCATCTCCTCATTAACCAGTCTCTGAAGTACACTCTTCAAGATCTTGCACAAGTTCATTTCGAGATATGATCTTTCATTATAGAAATTTTGCAGCTTTGTATAAAGTCTTTGATCTTGATTTAATGTGCCTTGGACATTGCATATTCAGAGATGGGCGTATATGTGAGGCTGACAGCAGGGGGTTTATGCCTCAGGATATCACAAAACAAAGTTGGTGAAACTAAAAAAGTCCATTGACTTATAGAAAGCTTATAGACGTGGATAAAATTGTTGGTACCCCTCTGTAAATGACAGAAAAACCCACAATGGTCACAGAAATAACTTGAATCTGACAAAAGTAATAATAAATAAAAATTTCATGAAAATTAACCAATGACAATCAGACATTGCTTTTGAATTGTAGTTCAACAGAATTATTTTAAAAAACAAACTCACAAAACAGGCCCGTAGCAGTCCTGACGTGCAAATCGGTTGTCCAACCTGGGTATAGGGGTGAAAGACTAATCGGTTATTACAATTTCTGGAGAGTTTTCTGCGTTTACCTTCGACAGATGTGTTTGCTCTCCGAAAAGCGCAAACATATGTGTTTTGTCGTGAGATTCTCCGCAGGACAAAACACATCTCGACCGTTTGTGTGTGTGTGTGTGTGTGTGTGTGTGAGAGGACAGCTATAAGTGCATAGGGTGTCAGGGATCTTATGGGTAAGCTAATGCTAACCACTATCTTTCTGACTCAGTAAGGCTTCACCAAGTATTACTGAACGGAGTGAGAATTCGAAGTTTTGGCTTCATCCCTCTCCCACTTACACTAACACTCTGATATAGGGTCAAGTTGAACTTTCTGTGGACATGTGTTGCCATGGAAACTATCATGGAATTTAACACCTCGAGTAAATGCTCTGAGAGAGGATTGTTGACTTTCCTATCAGAACTGACAAGACACAATGCATCCAGTGGTCACTACTACACACTTACACACACACCCAAAGTCTCTCTGATACTTATTGCTGTGTGAATGTTTGTGTAGCAACTTGTCTGCTAATTGTGCAAATGAGGTTTTTTTTTTCTACGTGACCATAATGTTGCTTCCTATGGAGCCTAATTCTGGAAACTGTGCTTTTTAACTCTCTTTTCCTATTGTATACCCCACTTTCCCCCAACTACAAGGGGCAAGCTCAGTTCAGTGCCGTTTGTGAATTTTCTATTTTTGTGGGATCAATAAAGTATCAATCAATCAAACAAAGTCATATTACAGTGTTGTTAGTGTAAGCACTTGTCCACAATCATAGTTGTGTCTCAGGTAAAACTATGTTCTATTGAATAAACAGAGGATATGAAGGTCTGATTTTGCAGGCAAGGCAAGTTACAATAGTGACCTGTCAATCACATCCCAGCGGGGGAGTGATTTGTCAGATCATTTGCGGCAATATCTTAATAATGGATCAAAAAGATAAAGATGGACTATTGGATCACTTATTTGAGGGTAAAAAAAAAACATATGACAACATGATGACTCATGAGAAGTTCAGTGTAACTATGTGAGTCGAGGCTTGTTGGAGCCCACTGGGCGGTGCCCCAGCAGCTAATGGCCGTATTACAAATACGTTACTACCAAGTCAGCCTCAATGTTCAGCCCCCATCATTGCCAACTGTGTTGGAGTCGTAATCACACCAAACTTTGCATTATTCTGTGTTTTTTGTAGCTTTATATCAAAATCTGATTCCAGGTCACTTTGGGAATGATTTGTGGTTCAACCCCTTCAGGCATTTCCTGATAAAAAAGTGGGTCGTTACGACACCTTAAAGACAAATCAGAATATGTGTAGCAGAGTTACAAAACAAACCCTTGGAAAACTAAAGAAAAATCAGATCGATACACTATGTTAGCACCCTTAAATAATTATTTAATAGACACAGGTACTGTAAGTTGTACAAATATACATTTAAGTGTTAAGATATGGGTCCTTTAAGGTTTTATAATCCTCTGCAAATCCACTACCCTAAATTAAGGTAGAAAACTGTGCATTGTGAATGGACAACTGTTCATTTAATAAAAATGGTCATCAATTTCAAAGTGTGTCATTCCTTAAAATGTTAATGGGGCCAGTTGTGCAGAAAATCTTCCCAGTGACAACCTAGTTTCCATAATCAAAAATGCTTGTCTGCAAAGCTTTGTAGACCAGTTATAATTATCCATACAGTGTGCGTCCCTCAGATCTGCTCATTATAAGCTTTGACTTCAAACTGATTTATAGATTATTAATGACTTTATTAGAAATAATTGAGCTCTTCTAAAATTGATTAACCAGTATGTCGTATTCCTTACTATGCAAGTCTGCTCTATCATATATGAAATAGAAATGAATCCAAATAACCAAAAATAGGAAATTAAACAAAGATAAGAAATTCCATAATAATAAAACTGTGTTAACCTTTCATGTGATTGGCTGCTGGATTGTAATCAGCTTTTAAGTGGTTGGCATCTTTGTCTAGCACACTCTCTGCTAGGATTAAATGTGGAACATAACACATAAACTCAATCACTAGACTGGCTCGCACTTGAAAACAGTACCCAGTTCCCAATTTACTTGAATTGCTTCATCATTAGGTGTTTTTGGGCCCATGTGGGTTACAGGCGGCAAGTTACATGTTCAAGGTCACATATCATCCTACTTAAATTTATATCCATGCTGATTATAAGTGTCTAATTAAAGGTTTCAGTATGGGTGATGACAAAATAAAGAGTGTTCATTTGATTTTCCTTCGTTTTTGAAGGACTCTTGATAACTGCTATACATGCTCTGATGGCTTTGTTGAGTTGTCAAATCTACCAAATTTTCATCTGAAAATATTCTCATTAGCTGAACTACAGATCATTCCCAAAATGACCTGAGCTTACACAGTGTTCAGCTCTTGGAAACATAAAATAAAACACTCTTCATAGATAATTTTCAGGAATCTTGAGTCAGTGGGTAGGGCGAATTTTAGCTTGACTGTCAAAGGTTCTAATGAGATGTTCTAAAGTGTACATTTTAAATTTAGAATTCTAATGGCTCATAGGGTCAGTGCTGATACGTTTAAGCTTGACGATGATGGAAACTGCTGTGTAACCTGTGATATCTCAAGTTACAAAATGTCAAAGTGGCTTGTTTTTCCCATAGGCCATAGTGTTGTGTTGATTTCTCATGACTAACAGTACTGAGCAATTTTATAGAGTCATAGAGTTTATATAAACCCCAAAAACCCAACAACTTCTTTCAAACCGTTTTCTGTTTAGCAACTGTTGAGTTCCGATCTTCGATGGACAGCGGTGTCTGCACTCAGGAGCCCTCTATGAAGTCATCTATGGTCCTGCCCACAAAAAAATCTGTTACCTACCCAGGAGAACTTCAGGATCCTCCTGCTAAGCCACTGCTGTACCACAAACAGCCTCCTGCACTTCCCCCAAAGCCTTTCTCTAGGATCCCAACCCATAGCACAGGTCAGTTGTTTCAGTTCATGTAAATATTTAAATCTGTGATATTTTCTGTCTTTGCATTTTTTTTGCCTTTTTTATTGAAAATGAATGCAGTTTTTACTCCACCATGGTAATTTCCAGACACATTTGTCAATGAGCCATGATAGCCATCACTTTCAGACTGTACCTGCATTGAAAAACATGTGCAGAAGATTAGTCCCATTAAATTGTGCTTAAACTTAAACTGGGTAAACTAATGCTGAATGCTAGCTTACTGATTTAGTGAAACTTCATTAAGCACTACCTAGCAAAGTCTTCTTACGGCGTTGTTAGTTTAACCTCATAAGTACAACGACACTAAAGCTCAGGGGTGGGCGATTCCAGGTCCTGAGGGTGTTGGTGTCTCTGTCTCTGCCCTGCCCACTGTTGATTACAGGATCAGGTGTGTTCAGTCAATCAGAAGCTGGAAGATACAGTGGGTGGGGAAGAGACTTGGTCCTTGTCCATTGACTGTATAATGCAAATTTTCTCCAAAGTTCAAGCCTACGGGACAATAAGAAGAGAGGGTGGGGCTTAACACTCTGTCCGTGTAAAAAAAAGAAAACAAAAGTCTGTCTGTGATCACCTTTGTGTCTTCCTACTTTCATCCCCCTCTTTTTCCACTCGATTTCTCTCATCTGTGATTATCAGGGGTTCCCAGGGTTTTTTTTTTTTTTTCTGGGGACCCAATTTTCAGAACTGATAAACATTTGTGACCCAAATCACAAATGTATAAATGGCATGTAGTCATTTTAATATTAAATAAAAACATTTAGGCAAAGAAAACAAGCTCTCATATTTTCTTCTGATCAGTAAGTTTGTGTTGCAACCCAAATTAAATTGTCCTGTGGCCCACATGTGGGTTCCAGTCCTTGCCCAACTCAATTTGAATCTGTTCTTTTCATTTTAGATTCCTGCCAGCCAATGAAGTTACCCTGCATGCCCGGCGCAAAACACTCTCCTCCTCTGCCTCCCAAGAAAGTGATGATCTGTGTGCCTCCAGGGGGTCTGGACTCCGCAATGTCCCCTTCTCCATCCCCAAACCCTCTCAGCGTTCTCTCCCAAAAGTGTGCCCCTCCACAGGGAATGCCACCCCATCATGGCACCCTGCTGCCCTCCCAGCTCGTTGGTCTATCGAGTCTCCACCAGAGCCACGGTCATCCACTTCAGCTTCAGTACGGCAGCTTGCATCCTCCCAGCCGCATCATTGAGGAGCTTAACAAAACCCTGGCACTCTCCATGCAGAGGTTTGAAAGGTTAGTAGCCATCACCACTCAGGTCATTACATCTGATTGTCCTCCAGTAAAGTCAGGAAATCAGGAAGGGATTAATGATCTGCCTCAGTCTTTCCGTCACACAGACTGTTTTGGTTAAACGTGTACTGAACATTTGAGAAATACTGTTTTGATGTTGGTATTTTGAGTATTCCAACAAATCAGGCAATAATGTCACAGCTCGTAATTTTTTGGCCTTGAAAAACCTTTCTTCTATTAATGTGACACAAGTCAGGAAATAATGGATCTAAACACTTTTAAGCCTCGAGATAAACTGATTAACTGGCACATAAATGGACTTGTATAAACTATTATCTGTGGTGGAAATGGACCTAAACACTATAGGCAGTAGTAAAACTGAATAATTATTTTTTTGTCTTTAAATGACTGGTAAATATAGATGATATGTAACATTTAGATTTATTAACACTGCTTTCTGAATAATGACAATTTTGTCATTGTTGGGTTCATTTTCTTGATCATTTTACTCATATTTTGCTCATTTTTGAACTCTTTTGTTCATGTGGCAGATTATTTTGCTCATTGTTTTGGATTATTTTGTTCCTGTTGTGTATTATTTTGTTGATATTTCTTCTTTTTATGGATATTTGTACACTCTCATGGCTTATACAGTATAGCTTTTTATTTTGTTCCTTTTTCGGCTGTATTTCTTTAATTTCTGTTTATTTTATTGATTATTTCATTCATTTTTGTTCATTTTAAAGCTTTTTTTGTTGATTTTTTTGTTCCCATTTATAAACTTGTGCCATAAAGGACTAAAAATGAGATGCTCTATTCTTGAGATTACCAGGAGGATGATGCCTTGGTAAAAATGTACCTTTTAAGTGACCAAACAAAACCTACACCTTTGGTTAATACACAAAAAGGCATCTAATGTTAAAACACTGACTTAAAAAGAACAGAATGGAGTAAGAATTAAAATTTTCTCCCACTTGGATTTTTATGCTTCCTATTTTTCATTTCATTTCCAAATCCACCATATTTGTTGGATGTACATAGTATTTTCATGTGTGTTTTACATTCATTGTTCATTCTTCATATACAGCCAGTATTTTACATTGAAATTACACTTAACCTCTAATGTCTCCAGTAACTGATAAAAACACAAATGCTTCATGTGTTTCTTTTAGTGCATGTGGGATCTAGGGAGGTGATTGTCAGCCATTTCCAGTTTACAGTTATTTTATTGTTTGGATTTATTTAGTTATTTATTATTTATACTTATGTTCACTGATATCTCTCCTGATGATAGCAGCTAATCAACTGAAACCACTTTTTTCTCAAAATCACTTTGGTTTGATTGCTGAAACATTGCTAATAGGAGTGCTTTCTGACTGGATCATAATGGCTATAATTAGTGTTTACCAGGTGTTCTTCAAGTGTTGACTTGGCCACTTTTTTATTGAGGTTGCATTCTGCCGTGTAGTTTTGGTGTACAGGTCTAAATCGGAACACTGCCTCATAGGGCAGCATGGCCTAATTTTGAAGTAAATGTGTGTATGTGTGGGCGCATAGAGTAGGCGTCCCTCCAGCAGTTGGCCTGACATAACATGACCAGCTGCTCTTTACAAGAGCACATTTCTTCTTGTTTAGAAAAAAGGGACAGGGTAGCGGATTGGACATTACGTAATCTTCCACATTAGGATCTCTTTTTCTCCCAAGCCATTTGGACAGAGATACGGAAGTAACGGCCCTGACATTGCTTACAATTATTCTAATAGCTGGAAATGGTTACATAATAGTGTCTCATCATAAGAAGCTCCAACTAGACTGTGATTAATCAATCTATCAAATATGTCAGTGCTAAGTAATTTCCATGAATGATATGGCCTGAAAGTGAAGTTTCAGGCCACATCGTATGTGTCTGATCGTAGTAAGGTAGGTGTTACGATGCGGGCCGGTTAGCTTACCTAAGAGTCTGTTCTCTAAGCTCCCAAGACAGCCCCCTGTAACTAAACCCTGTCGCCAAACCCTACGTGTTTGTACAGAGCTTGAGTTATGTTCTATAATAGCCCTGGGTGATGTGTTTTGCCTCTATCCTGTTGGAGGATGAAGGTGTGTGTTTGCAAAACTCACCCCCACACGTCTGGTTCTAGATCCAGCGCATTCCACTCACAGAGTCCGTCAGTCCGGTGGTCCATGTACCTTCTGCCAATGAATCGGCCAACGTGCGCTAGGGTCGTTTTGTTGTAGTTCTGAGTTTTTTAAGGTGAATATATACAGTAGTGTTAGCGTGCTACTTAAAAGTTTGATCACCAGTCCGTAGATCAATGGCTCAGTTCTCTCACCTCTGCCTGTCTGGCAGCATCTATTCTTCACTTCTCCCCCATGGTCTGTCTCCATAGCTGCTTTAACACCTCCTCTTCAACCATTTGGTTCCAATTTAATAATTTGGGAGAAAGTACACAAACCACGCCCACATCCTCCGAGTATGTTTCAATCAGTGACTCCCTGAGCTGAAAATCACGCCTACGGGAACTTGATCGTAACATCGGCAATAAAATACAACCATAGTTTCATTGAAATCAGCCGCTCTTCAAGCGATATGAGTGATATTGAGCTCTGTCAGAACTATGAAGTGTGTGAGGATGGTCTCCAAAGTGCAAAAATTTTTGTTATTTCTGCTTTTTTTCTCTTTTTCCCTAAAATGATGGTTGTAGTATCACTATGAGGAGGGAATAACTATATGTAGTGATTTGAAAGTCCTTAAACTGCTTCATTGTGACGTTATTTAATATTATTGGTGGCATATCATTTCTGGTGTTGTACTTTGTAGACGGTCCCTACACACTTGACTTTCTGGGTCTCATACAAATCAATACAATTTCTCTGGAAGGACGACTGATTTCAATGAAACTCTGGTTGTATCTTGTTGTCTACTTTACTATGATCATACACAGGTATGATTTGTCTATTAACAACTGCCCATTTATAAGCTATTGATCAAGGGAGGTTGAAGGTGTGAAAATATTTACCTAAGTGTGACCCCCCCCACACACACACACACACACACACACTTGTGACAGACACAGTGAGGCAGTGTGTCGTAATCCTTTTTTTACTGAGTTTTAAATCCAGCCACTCTTATCTGTGAAATTGTGGGCTGGTGCTGCTGACAGAATCCACTGCTGAATTAATTTGACTTCACTCTGTAATTGTTATTTTTCACCCTTTGGTTTCATTTAACATGACTTTAGCCACAGCATCTCTGGAGTTGCGCTTCTATCACGTTGCCATGAATTATCAACAGAATCCATTGCACGACTGCTACATTTATATGTCTGTGAATATTCTTAAGACACTTTGCGTTGACCTTTTTGAAATGGAATCTATGTGTGGACAGGGCGGTCTGTGAGGTGGAGACGCATACGCGAGCTTTCAGACAGGTCAGCATTTATAAATGAGAAACTGCGTGAAAGTGTCCGTCACACAGTTTTATAAATCAGAATATTTTTTGGCATGCACTATTTTTGGCTTTTCACCACACACTAAGTTGTGGATCCTGTGCAAGGTTTTATAAATGAGCCCCCAGGTCACTTCATGACATTGTGTAGCATGCCACAAAATACTTTTAACTGTTGTAAATCTCCCTCGACACACAATTTGAATGACATCTTTTTATTAGAAGCCTCCTATTTATGTAAAATTATAAATGGCTGAGAGGGATTATGAGGATTTAAAAAAAAAAATCATAAATCGTATACAGTATATTTATCTTCATTTAAAAGATAATACATAGTTCATGACTGGATTTATATAGCCTTTTCCTTGCCTAAACAGGGTATTTGTGACTGTGTGTTAGTGGAGAGGCTTATTATCTTAACAAGACAAAAAAGACTGACCATAAGCATGATTCATTAATTCAATGCTCAGATTTGTTCCAAAGCCAACTACGTAACTGACTCCCTTTCTCAACAACCAGCTCGGCGTTGCATGGCGGTGGTCAGTGTACTCCTCTGGATAAAAGAGAAGTGCCATCTGTGATCATCGACTATGAGGACGACAAGGAGAACATGCCCAATGAGTCTGATTATGAAGATCTGCCCAGCATGTACAAGGATGAAGAGGACGATGTGGATGATGACGAAGATGACGATGAGGATGACGACTCCATATTTACAAGTGAGTGATAGTAAATGTCATTACAGCAACCTAAGCATGGGTCATTAATTAATAAACCAAACTGTCTGCATATTGGATAAAATATCATTTCTTAAAAATGATTTGGACAGGTCACACAATATTGTGGAGGTTACTGAAAACAACAAGATTTTAACAGACTTGTACAATTTGCCTGTGTAGAGATGAATGGGATATTGTTATGATCTTATTCAACCTGCAGAAGAGCAAACAACAAAATACGCATAATTTAACATAATCAAGAATGATTCACTGTGTCAGCCTTGCGATGAACTGGCGACTCATCCAGAGTGTACCCTGCCTTCGCTCAAGTCAGCTGGGATAGGCTCCAGTACCCCCCTCCCCCGACCCTCA
>JAQQAE010013952.1:0-12563 GCA_029823295.1 Pseudamia nigra | reverse complement strand
ATTATAATTATGATCATGATGTCTGGTTATGTTAGGCCAGCAGAGAAGGCCTTGCTGGCCCTGACGGCCCACCACTGGAATTATGCAGTAATGAAAAAATATTAAACAACTTGCACATGTTTAATATTTTACACTGACGAAAGTAGCCACATTTAGTTTTGGTGACAGCTTTGAGTACTCAAGTAGTCATCTGGAACCATTTCAGTTCATTTGCCTTCTTAATGTACTTTAAACCATCAGTTGTCTTGCAAAGAGGAAGCGTAGATAAAGTATCAACAGCCTTATTATTGCTACTACAACTAGTGTACAAATCAGTATCATGTAAAGCAATGGTCTCCGGTGTTTTTCAGGCCAAGGACCCCCAAACTGATGGAGAGATGGCACAGGGACCATTATGATAGTGTATATGCTCCTGGTCAAAAGTTTTAGAACATCCTAATTTTTCTGTTTGTTTTTTTTTTTTCTTTTCTTTTTTGAAATTCTAGCAGTTCAAGTCCAATAAATAGCTTGAAATGGTACAAAGGTAAGTGCTGAACTGCCAGAGGTAAAAAAAAAAAAAAAAAAGGTAAGGTAAGGTATAGAGGTAAAAAGGTAAGGAAAATGAATAATAATAATGTCAAGATTATTCAAAAAGTCCTTTTTCAGGGAACACAAAATGGGTTAACAACTTAAAACTCTTCTGTACCAGTGGAGTTGATCAAGCCAACTTCAATAAAAAACTGGAAAAATTGGAATGTTCTGAAAGGTTTGACCGGTAGTGTATATTGTATAAATTGTATTTTATATTAAACTGGGCATGTATAAACATATCTTGTTATTGTGCATTCCATATTAGGCTATTCAAATAATACAAAGGTTCATATATTCATGTTTAAATTTTAAGCATGTGCAAGGTACAGTGAGGAGGTGGGAACATGCCGCTGTCATTTATAAACATACCTTGTCAACTAATCCCAATGCCCGAATCAGCATTATCTGTTAGTTACATGATAATGATGTGTGCAAGCTATTCAAAGTGGCGTTTTTATTTTAAACAGAAATGTGGAAATGAAAATGAGTGATGTCTATCAGTGACGCTGTCATGAATAACTATACCTGTTATCTTACATACAGTACTGAGCTACTAAAATTATGCACAGATTTGTGTTTTTTTTTTAAAACATACATATGGTGAGATAGTGAATCCTTAAGCTGGGAGTGCCCAACCTTTTTTAGCTTGCTTTTACAATCACCCAGTCAAAATGATCTACCTACATTGCTATATATGTTCACAGACATACTGTACATACAGTGATGAGAATTGATTAACAATTCTCCTTAAAATGGGTCTGACTTCTAACATTCCCATTAAGATCCAGCAATGCCTGACCGAAGGAATGGCTGGAGGTTTGTCTTATGGAGAGAAATGACACTATTGCTAAAACTTTGTTGACTATAACTTTGAAAGTGACATGTTGCAGCTGTTTTTAGCTTACCTGACTTTAGTAATGCACAATCGCACTCAAACATCAGATCCCCATACATCCATGGACCAGAGTGAACGTGCACTGAAGTGATGTGTTACTATGTCCATACCGTTATGTTCAGTCTCACATGTAGCACTGTGTAGTTAACCAGTTCAAGGCATCACTACTGTAATTCATATAACAGACAGCTGAGCCTAACACACACCTGGAAAACACTTAACTGGTCCGTAGCAACTGATGTTTCAGTTTGGATTTGGTAAGACAGTCCATCATTAATTTAAGAAATAAGGGTCAGTCAACCTGAAAATTTTTTTAAATGTGTCCCCAACTGCAGTCACCAAACAATCCAACCCTATGATGAAACTGGCTCTCATTCTGAGGCTGGGAATTCTAATAAACATATCCTCTTCAGCAGAGGTAGCTCTTGGCCTTCCTTTCCTGGGATAGTCCTCATATTGCCTCTGGTATCAACAGCACTTGTTTCCTTATCTATTGACCCACACCACTTCCGTTTTTGATTTAATGATGCTATGACATTGTCATGCTGCTTCTCCTATTGCTTCTAACAAACAACAGTTACAATTCACATGGCCACAATAATTCCTTGTGATCAAAATAGGCATTTAAACAAACACCTAGTGCTGCAATTTTTTTCTGATGAGCATAGTCTTCAGTTTTAGCTGATATCTCTATAGGTCAGGAATGTTGGATAATCTGCTACCAGTTTACAAGCCATGCCTGTGTGTTTGTGTGTGTATGTGTGAACATTCCTCGCATGGCCAAATATCAGAGCTGAGTATGTCGAGGGGGGTCAATGGAGTGCTTGTAGATCAACTCAGTGAACCCTGGAAGGTTCATCCTTCATCATTACCTTGTGCTGAAAGATCACAGTAAGAGAAAGGAGCAGACTGCAGTCAGTCATTCGTGTGCACGCAGTACATACTTCTATCTGACTCAGAATCCCTTATCCATCCCTTAAAGCCTTAGTTATCCTCAATCTCTGAGCAGCTTTTATTGAGGCGTGTATTAAATCTTGTCTTTATTTGGTTTGTTAAATATTGGGGGGTGGGGATGGTCCTTTTTTAAAAAGCGAACATCTCTCAACAATATCCTGGATAGGTTTTTAGGTTCACAACTTTTCACATGGATTTGAGAGCAGTTGTTGCCCTATGAGTTTTGTGTTGTCATGGAAAAAATGGGGGATATATGGCCTTGAATAAATTTGAATTTAGTACTATTTAAAGCTCCATATTTGTAGTCAAAATGCTAAATAAGACACTTGTGCATCAATTTTAGAACTCTCCTGTGACCT
Source organism: Pseudamia nigra (assembly GCA_029823295.1). Lineage (NCBI taxonomy): Eukaryota > Metazoa > Chordata > Actinopteri > Kurtiformes > Apogonidae > Pseudamia > Pseudamia nigra. The sequence continues at coordinate 9,785 of JAQQAE010013952.1, read as the reverse complement.
GTTTGTATATTAAGCAACTGCAAATAGCATTTCAACCCAAAGGCTGAGAACTCTGGTGTAAACATTTGAAGCTGTGCTGTTCTTGTGCAACAAGTTGAAATAAACTGTACCCGTAAGTACTTGTTGCAATATTCACATCTTTCTCCAGCATGAACCTCTTGTCAGATTTGAACTTTACTTCCAACGGACGCCATATCACTTAGGGAGACATTTTAAAGAGCCTCTTGTGCAGCGAGGTGCAGCTTTAGTTTTCATGACATTGCGATGGTGGGCGCCACTCATCTTCATGGTTACGGATTCCAACCTCCAATCTGATGATTACGCTGTCTTGGTCATTCCAGTGTGCGTAGTCATACCTGTGGGTTGGATGGGAGCTGCAGACGGCTAGTGAATTGAAGTTGAGTGTGAGAAGCAGCCCTGCAGTGGTCTTTAGTGGAGTCTGTCACAGTAGGTTTGGTCAGAGGGGCAGACAATAGCTCCCCTGGTGCCTCTGTGGTTTTGGGCTTCTGTGGTCGGAGCTGATCGAGGCTGTGGCGTCGCATGATTCGAGTTAGATTCGATCTATACGACTGTGGGCTAATACTTCTGGTTAACAGATAGTCGGCCTATATGTGTCATCGGTTTGATTTAAAAGCTAACCCTTTGTGAGATCTAAGCTGGATAAAGTTGCTGTGTGGGCTGTTTGCTGGTTGAATGTGTGCCTTTGGTTTGGGTTAGAGGGAGTTGGCCTGAGGAGCTGAGGATGTAGCAGACATGCACAGTGGTGGGAAGTATGTGGTAATTATTGTGTTCAGGACTGCCATCTGTCAACTCTCCCCTTCTAGACATTTACTGGACCCGCATTCTTCCTGCTGGGTTGGTGGATGGGATGCACTTTGTACTGTGTCTGCTTCTGTGGTAACTGTATGCATGCAGTACACAAAGCGGTGCATATGGCGTGTACACCAAATTCAATGCCCTGAGCCATCTTCCATCATAATATCTCACTGTCCAATTCTTCGTCTCCCCCCATCCCACCCATCCCTCCCCCTCTTTTGCTTTCTTATTGTCTCATGGTTTACATCCCCTCTACAGATTCAGTTTGTCTTTTTGAGTTATTTACATTTTTCAAAGACGCAGTTATTCGTTGAGTATACAAATATAACTCGGTCTGTTTATGTGTTGTGTGTATGTTAGATTCCAAACGTTCTCCTTGTAATGTTGTGCAAAGCATTAGGTGCATTAGTTCTGCCGGTTTGCAGGCGGAGAGTGACTGCTTTTCATTAGGAAAACAAAATCCTTTTTGCATTTTTCATTTGTATAGTTACTCGATGTCTTTCCAAGAAAAACAAAACAAGAACATGTGTGAGGGTAAGTCTGTTGGTTTTAAGCGTACCTGTCATGGTGTGAGTACGATTCGCCCTTCTTTGCTTACAAGATGAGCAATTTGGAAATGGCTTTGTAAATTAATAATCTTATATACCAGTGTGTGAGCTTTAATACTGGAAAATATTGATTAAAAGTGTTCTTGAAATGATTTGACTCTGCAGTGAACAATGAATAAATGAATGCAGATAAATGAAGACCTTTTTTTCTCCATCACTTTTTGGCTGCACCTCTCTACGTTTGATAAAAGAACAGTGGTCTTGGTTTCAGGATAGAGTAGCTTTTGTGGTATTGCATGTCAAGTTGATTTAGGGGATTATTATCCTGTCAGCTAACTAAGATATCGTTCTACCAGGAGTTGGCACGATGCAAAAAGGAGAGCAAAAATGAAGCATGTTTCACTTGACTGGCCAGAAATGTGTGCATTTAGGAATTCTAGGAAACCAGAGACTATTGGTTGGACTACTGGACTGGCCTATAAACACATATACCGTATTTTCCAGATTACACGTCGCGGTTTTTTGCATAGTCTGGCTAGGAGAGTGACAAATACACCGGAGCGACATACTGTATATACCTTTTTTTTTCGAGTGTTCGTTGTTTGTCACACTGACAGCTGCTAGACGTCGCTGTAGGCTTGTGTACCTACATCTGCCGCATCTGTATTACTGACAATTTAAAATGTAGACATTACCGGTAGCAAACATACCTGCCATCAGCTTAACACCGAACATGTTGGCGTCGTCACTTACCCGGTGAGGCGGGGAGGCGAGCAACTGGCAACTGACATTCCGGAGCGACATATAACCTGGAAAATACGGTAAGTGAATGGAAGGACTACAGGTTTTCTCAATAGAAAGCACATTTCTCAGCCAATTCCATTGAGCTGTCCATTAAAAAAAGCAATAGGCCACTCGTTTTTGAATACTTCCATATAGTAATGGTTAAGTAGAATCAGTTCAAAAATGTTATCATCAGGGTCAGTTGCAGCTGTACTGGGGCCATAAGAAGATTTTGATTTGCCCCCTAAATCCACCCATTGCTTTGGTACTGTCCTTTCTTGTGCAGTTACTTTTTAGCTGTTTTTTCCATCAACACAGAGGAAAGGACTACAACTTAACATTACTCTGTCTGACTCGACTTGAATCCAAATGTAGTCAAAATCCATTATAGTGCACATGAACTGGACACTGATTCTGACATGAGCAGCGGCAATTTATTAAACCAGAAGAATTAGCTAGCCAACCCATTGACATAATGTTGTGTTTTTATGTTTTCATTACTGACATATATATGCAAAGTATCCAAGCTCTCTTGGGGGCCCTCTGCTGGCTGTGAGGGCCTTGAGCAGGTGTTTAGTTTGCTTATGCAATAGTCTGGTTCTAACATGTTTGTCATAAAAAATTGGAGCTCCTGCATTTACATGTATGTATTTAAAGGCCAGTCTTGGCCTGTCCAAGATAGGTGGCACACTAATGTATTACAGTGATGCTGCTGAAATGACCAGTGTGTGTCTACATACACCTACTGTATGTAAGCACATCCTGGTAGACTGCTTTGGTCTTCTTATACTATAACTTCACTCTGGTCTACCCATAACCCCCTATCCCCCAACAGGCTGAGACATATGGTGATGTCATAGGAATGACTTATGTCTCAGAGCTACTTCTGGCAACATGCCAGACAGGTTGGTCAGTAAACACAGCATGGGTCCCTTGTAGTGTGTACATACATCACTAGTCAAGTCCTGACTAGTGGTCTTGGCTGTCATGGTGGGACCCTCGGAGGAGCCTGTGTTGTTATAGGAAGGGTCCCAAGCCACGGCATTAGCTCTTATTCCCCACAGCCACTCATGACAAACCAGCACTCTTCACATGTGGCTTTTCTACACACACAAGAGCAGAGTGGTTCAAACTAATATTTTATAGACCTGTAAAAACAGCACCATAAACAGAGGCTTCACTGAGCAACACACGGGGGTCCTGTCCTGTAAACCAACAACTCAAAGAGCCAATGATTTTTGTGCATGTGTGTGTAGCCATTAAATTCTGTCATCATAATTTTCAGGGTTTAACCCCCATCTGTAAAATGAGGTGTATGATTCTATGTATATGAACTCAGCAGTTTATAAGACCTGGCAGCAAGTAATGCACATACATAGTCCAAAGGGACTGCAACTGCAGTGACTTTACTGACATCTCAGTGTTCCTTGAAGGTCTGTTTTTCTCATGGTGATATAATTTATTTCTTGGTCTGGTCACTCACTGGGTTGATACTTAAAATCACACTGTCCTAAATCATAGGTTGAAGTGAAATATATTTCTCTGAAATAATATGGTGAACTATTCACAGAATATAATATTCCTAGAAAACTGGGTGCTAAAAGTTAGGAATGTACTTTAAACCACTGTGTGGGCCAAATGGTTTCTACGAAAGCCAAACTTGAAAACAGTCTGACACCAAGACTCTTTTGACACTCAATATGGACCATTAAAGTATGACACAGGACAGGAAGGTGCTCATGCAGAGAAGAAGTGGTGTCCCATAACAACCATGCGGCCCATGATTCACAGTGCTGAGACGATTGATCCACTGAGAGAACATTTTCCCTCTGCAACCTTAGTGGACTAGGTGGTGGGCACTGAGGCTGGCAGTGTTTTCGGTGTCACATCCATGCACAAACACATTGCTGTAAAAAGCCAAGCAGCATAAGTGCCACCGCACATGAATGGAGATAAGTGCAGTGAGTGCTTGAGGTTTCCAACGTGGCTGTGTTATATGAGTAAATGATTAATCTGCATACTTGGAACCTGTCTCCTGTCCACAGCAGCATACTCCAAGGCCACACAGATGGTACCAATTTGCGTGCCCCCACCACATCGTGATCCAACTGCATGCGTAAGAATCATGGCTTATCGCGGCAGTAATTCACTCCTTCCTCTTATGCCGAGGCTATTCTTGGCCTTTGAGACTCTTTATTTTTAGTCATGGCTGCTTCTCTGGGTCAGTGAAGTGATCTTGATGTGGTGTGTCGGCTCAAAACAACGGACACTGGGTCTTAAACTTTAAGAGATGCCGTTTTGAACAGTCACGACTATATGTGTTTATTTTTTTTCTTAAGAACTGCAGATGTAACCACTCACCTGGATGCGGCAGACTCAGAATGCCCCATTTTGTCTGAATCCTCATGCTCAGGAATTCAATTACATGTAAGGGTGCGTGCTTGTTTGACTCTTTCCCCCAGCACATCAGGTTTAAATGGTATCTTGAATAAAGAATCTGGGCCCTATTAAACTTTTGGCAAATGAAAACACATAAAAATAGCCTGGATATCCTCTCTGATAATGTCTGATTTGAGTCTGAATACATCAAAGTGGTGTCTCTGGGACATGTTGCAAACTGCAGGAGATCCTGATGTGACCTCACAGTTGGACAGATGGCCCTGTGCTCCCCATTTGATGAGCTCATTCACCACTGGGCAGGAAATGAACTTTACTCCCCGTCAGCTACATCTCGGCTCATCCCTGTGTTCCTGGGTGGACTGAGAGCCGCAGGGAACATGGAGTGCATCCCAGATTAACATAATGGAGTTAATTGATCAACGAAAATTCAAACAAGGGGCAGTCCTTCAATGCCCTTTTCTGTTTGTGAGGTCCAAGATGACCTCACTCCATTCATTGCTTCACACCTGAATCCGAGCTCTCAGGTCACTGATCTGATAATACTGACTGCTGCCTTTGTCTGCATTTTCATTTTGTCAGCTCTCTTATTTCTGATTAGGTCAATCTGGAAACACATAACAGTTCTCGAGTATGGGTGTACTCCTGTAGACAGTAGAGAACGTGTTTAAATTATAATTTGAGGTACTTACTCGAGGACTTGGATTTTGTGCAACTTTATACTTTTACTCCACTCCTTTTTTTTTACTGAACTACATTTGTATGAAACCTTCAGAGGAGGATCATTTTATACTGTAGCTCTTACAGCAAAAGTCATCTTATAGATCTTTCTTTGCTATAAAAATGCCATTTGTGAGTCAAACCAACAAAAAAACTGATCAAGACACCGGTTTTATGAGGCAAAATCATTGTCCCTGTTTGTGTTCTGTAGTTCCAGACTGACTGAAGGGTTGGTGGACCGTAAGAGAAGATGTTTTAAGAAATATCATGATGTAGTGATGTCCAAGATTTTGGCTTTGCATTGTCATCAAGGTGGGAAGCATTGAAGCGATTTTTAGACACTAAGAGGTGAGTAAAGCCATTTTTACCAATAAAATGTACATTTTTAGATGTTGATTTCTTGTCTTTTATTCCCAATATAACTTTATTAACTGTATTTCATAACAGTTAAACCACAAATTTCCATTTACAGCTCGAAACATATATTTTATTGTTTAGTATTACATGATTTACCCCCAAACCACCACCCCTCACTGACCATATGCTCAGAATAAGACCTACTATGCAAACCATAACTGTATACATCAGTGGACAGAGTAACCATGACGTCGCCCATTGGTTTCTAAACAGTTATTTTGAGGCCACGTTTTTTTGAAGGTTGTAATGTACTGGTCACTATTTTGGGGCCAAATGCAGGATTTTTGGAGAAATGGGCAGACCTGCAAGAACAGGTCAGGGGGCTTAGGATTAAACTACATGCTAAATGGGATCTTGCTATCTCAGTAAATATTAATTACACTTTGCCATATATAATTATTTTTATGATGTTTGTAGTGTAACCTTTCTATAACAACTGCAGATGTCTGTCAGGGGGGAAAAAGCATTTTTTAATAAGTAAGCAGAAATTCTGAGGTTCTGACTTGGACCAGCAGGCAACTGGAGCTGTCATACAGAGCTGTCAATCAAAGCCCAGCATGCTAGACTATTTGTGTTATGATCTTAATGGAGCCAAAATTTAAAGATGGACTACTGCCTCACTTATCAAAGGCCCAAAATAAAATAGAGACTGCAATGACTTGGTGTTTAAGTGAGAGAATTTCATTGAATTTCAACTGGTATGGGAGCCAGGGCTTTTTAGAGGTAAATTGAGGTCACCCTTGCAGCTGCTAGCAATATTACAACAGAAGTAATTTCCACATTGGCCTCATTGCATAGTTAGGTTCTTCTCACTGGCTGTAACATTCTAGGTTCACATCTATCATCATGGCCATTGCTATCATTAATTTACCCTTGTAGAAGAAAGACACTGACTTGTATTGTAAACTTTCTCCATCTGGGGAAAGAAACATCACTGACTCTTACAGTTTTTTTTTTTTTTCTGTTGGTATCACTTCTGTTTTGCCTTTGAATGTTGTTTCCTACCAGCAGTAGGTTGTGGTCTGATAATGGCCACTTTGCAAAAATCGTAAGCAGTGTTTACTACTGCCTTGACGTTAGAAATAGCCTGGTGAAAATAGCTGGGCTACACTCAGACTAGTGTTGAATGTGAACATTAATATCACCTTTATATGTGCCTGCTAAAGTTACGACCCAGGATGGCGTTAGCTTAGCTTCACATACAACCTGAAAACAGCATGACACGGCTTCTGTCTGATGTTAGGAAAAGAAAAAACACCTCCCAGGATCTATAAAGCACACTAATGTACATGTTTTATCTAATTATTCTAATCCGTACTTAAACCAAAGTGTTACAATGTCAACCTAAATTCCTACAGTCTTCATCATAAAAAATGCTAACAGCCTGTCAGCCTGAAGTTACAAGTCAACCTGCTGAGATTCCAGGAAGTCAGTGCCCCTAGGCTTGGACGTTAACCCCATGAAAATGTTGTTCAAATTTAATGAAGAGAGAGTGGCATCAGTCCACACCAAACAAATAATGAAGAAATAACGTATCATGGATTATTTACATATACAAAGACTGTCTGACACTTAATGATGAGGTGCAAGAAAGACAACAAAATTACTTTACAAGTCATGAGGATGAGGGCATACAAACTATTTAAATTGTTTTGGTTCAACTTGCACAACATTACCACATAACCTCTTTCATCAAGTGAAATTACTTTTCAGAGATTATTGGATGTAGGAGGGAAAAAAACTGGCCTTGCTTCTGTAGAGCTATTCTGAGGTGTTGAACTCCCTCTTAACTTATTCTACTCCAAGCTATTTTATAGCACTATTACAGGAACAGTCCATAAAATATAAGACCCGGTCAAAAGCCTTCTGTATTCAAGCATGGGACTGATTCCCACCATTCTGGGAGCTGAAACCATGTTTAAAAACCTCAAGTGACAACAGACAGTCAGAAAAACCAAAGTCTTGCCGAATCTTCATGTCTGCTGTCAAAACACTTTTGTTTGAAGGGCATATGTGAATGCAGAGCCAAGTGTAGTCTTCATTTTGCAAGTTCTCTCAGTCTTCTGCTTGTACACACATGCTGATAAATACGCATTCACACGCATACATATATTCCACCATGCTTCAATCTGTTGCTACATCATTAGGTCATAGGAGCACATTTTCATGCAATAGGAGAAAAATTAATTGATTTGGGAGTTTTAAAGAGGTTCACAGTGAGGGTGATGTATAGTTGGTGGTGCAAATTATGTTACACTCTGGCCAGTCACAATCCATTTAACTGTAAGACTGATGTTGATGTTTGAGCTGACTTCAGAGCTGTCATTATACTCATTTTATATTGTCTGACCAAGCAGAAGTGCCTGCAGGGGGTATGTAGCCAGCTGGCTTTCACGGACGAGCCAAGATGCTCTTCATCTTTCAATTCGTCTTTTTTCAGGATCAATGCAGACCACACACTGAGCTCTGAGAACATAAAAAACAGGTTGGGTGTAGAGATAAAGATTACCAAGAATGAATGGCAATCACAAACAATGATCAATTTTCACAGCACCGCTTTGACAGACATACATTGCTGAGATGATGAGAGACAGAGTGACTGATGTACTGTAGTAAGGTAACGTCAAGTAATCCCCTGCTTACTGGTTTATGGAGATCAATGTCCCGCATTAAATTTTATCAAAGGAACTAACCTGGGCCTCAGCTTTGGGAGCAGCTGTAAGTCATGAAAGGACAGTAAATCATATTGGCTTCAGATTAGCCTTAGAGTGTGCGGGTATATGTATGGACAAGTGTGTGTTTTTGCAGCTGCAAGAATATGTAAAAGAGAGAGACACAATAAACAGGAAAGCAGTGAGGGAGAGGTCCGTCAGAGTAGCTGGTACAGTTTGAAATGTGAATCAAACCTAGGCAATCAACAACATGCAGCTGTCAACCAACATTCTTACAACTATAAACATGGTGTAGCAAAATTGCAATTAAATAACCCTTGATGAATGACTTTCCAATAAACTTGTAAGATGAATTCTGTGTTGGAGCCTGTCTTGTCCAGAAAGCCAGTTGTTTGTTGACATTAGCTAATTCCATTTCCAAGCTGTCACAATCATGTACATCCATGATTAACAGCCTGTAAACTGATGCTGTGTGGAGGACACAAGTTGTTTTTTCCTGTGAAATTCTTTAGGCTCACGCCTGAGTTCTTCAGGGTTTTCTTTGCTCCTCTGCAAAAGTGACAGTGAGCAACTTTAGCATCATTTGCTTAGAAAGTGAGTCAGCTAGCAACCCCTCAGCAGCTCTCCTGAAAGAGTACGTATGACAAAGGCCTATGCCTTACTCCAACAACCTGGGTTTGATTCCTGGCGTAGGTCCTTTGCTACATGTCATCCCCGTTCTCTGTCGGGGATGACATGCAGCTGACCTCAAGAAGCTCTGACAACAACAGAACTAAACTAGAAGATGTTTCATTTTAAGATATCCTCTGAAAAAGGTAACCACTGAACAGTAGAATATTGACTGATTTTTCAAAGTCTGATCTTGATATAAGTAGTAACTCCACCTGTCTGAAAAATTGGTAAGATGAAGATAGTGATCAATGAACATGACAAGTTTCAAATAAATTGGTCCATACACTTTCAAGCTACCAAATGTAAATGCCAAGGATGCAGATTACACAGACATGGACACAGGATTGAGAAACCAATCAACTTTTTTGGCAGACAATAAACTTGAATTGAACATCTAACTTACGTGAGTAGGTATGGAGGAGAGTTGCCGATTCGAACCCCATTCCAGTCATTCTACCATTGTGTCCTTGGGCAATGTTTGGTGGTGGTTGAAGAGGCTGGTGGTACAGATTGGCAGACACATTTCTGTCAGTCTGCACCAGGCAAGCTGTGGATACAGATGTAGCTTACCACCACCACTATGTGACTGGAGTGAATCTTAACATTTCTACTCTTGCCATACTATCCCCTCTGCATAGACTATGGGGTAGATTTGTAATCATATTTACATAATTGAACTAGAGCAGGGGTGCTCAACTCCAGTCCTCGAGAGCCACTGTCCTACTTGTTTTCCAACTGTCTCTGCCCTACCCACTGTTGA
>JAQQAE010013951.1:0-12563 GCA_029823295.1 Pseudamia nigra | reverse complement strand
ATGTGTGCACACCATTTCAGAAAACAACCTATCCTAAATAAAGCATTAAAATAATCCAACAAATGACTATGTGAAATAATTTCAAACAAATAATTTCAACGAAGCAACAAAAATACTAACACTGCATGTTAGTTGGTGGGGCCACCACAGGTACCATCATTTTTGTCAAGGCCTGTTTTGTGATTTTGTTTTTTAAAATAATTCTGTTGAACTACAATTCAAAAAGCAATGTCTGATTTTCATTGGTTATTTTTCATAGATTTTTTTTATTTACGTATTATTACGTACTTTTGCCAGATTCAAGTTACTTCTGTCACCATTGTGGGTTTTTCTGTCATTTACAGAGGGTACCAACAATTTTATCCACGTCTGTAGGTGCTGGTGTTGGTCTCTAAGTAGCACAGATTTAAATATAAAAATGAAAATCTGTAATTTGAGCTCAAGTTTTTAAAGACAACAACTTCGGGCAACAATCCCTGAGGCAATAACAAAGTTTCACAGCCAGCCTGAGAGACAAACCTTTGCCTTCAGTGTTTTTCACATCAGTTGCTGGGTGTAACAGGTTAAGTGCAACCATTAAAAATCTAATTATGTTTTATTGCCCAGTCGGCCAGACTTTGCCAATTTACTTCAAGTGTCTCCTTCCTTTAATCGTCTGAATAATTAAAGATAATCAGAAAGAGAAGAAGTGTCTGCAGAGTCTGACAAGAGATGTTACAGATGCTATAAACATTGACATGTTGCTCAATCTCTCCATTTTTAGGCCGATGACTATAAAGCAGTAACTCCATTGAAATATCAAAGAAAATGGTAAATTGATCAGTATTTGGTGATGAATGAGGACACTGATGTATTGACTGCTTCTATAATGCTCAGGTGAAATGATAGCATCTATTTAAATACAGTATGTGTCTTTTATGATACAGATTTCCCATTTTAAGTCACGAGAGCAGATCCAAACAGTTTGTTTTTACTAATATAAGAAACAGAACACACTTTATCAATCTTCAGTGAACTAACAGTGAACCAGCAATAACAATCCTACAGAACATCTTTGAGTCATCACAGTCTAAGCGCCTTCATGCTGGAATATTGTGGGGCACTGTTTTTCTCTGTCTTTTCTTTTTTATATCAATGGTAATATAAGTGAGAAATGATGTACAACCAGGCTCTCTGTTGGGCGACTACTTCCTTGGGGAATGATGCTCATTTTGTGAATTGCATATGAATATGTGCAGGAAAAAGATTGGTGCTTGATGATGATTTATGGTGAACTGAGAAGCTGCAGCTGTGACTTTCTTAGACTATGCATGTTAAAGAAAATATATGCATACATTCTCACTGTGCCCACATACTTCTGAATGTAATGATGACTCCAAGGTTTAGCTTTCTATAATAGCCACCTTTATAATGCTGTCTCTATGATACAAGACTGCCATGCACATTAAATGCCACTGCACCTTTTTCAAGTATTTCACAGTAAAAGTGTAGCATAAATGTAGTGTTGATCCCTTGATCTCTGCTTTTACCTTATCTCAGGAAAGGTAAAAAAAACAAAATAAAGGAAATAGAGGGCATTCAGTTGTGCTGACATATGTACAAATAGTACTGCCCTGAGAAGCATTCCATACATCACCAAAATGAATTTAGTCTCATCAGTTGCTGAGATTTCAGACCATTCATCTCTGTGAGTTATGGCCGTCTTTTCAAAGAGGATCCACGTTAGCCAGCCGTATATCTTAAACCTACCATGTTGTTCGTTTGACTTGGCCTGTCTCAGCGTGTTGTGACACATCCACTGGGACATCATCAGACAGGAGGTGAAAGCAATTCGCTGTGGAAAAAACTGGATCCTGCTCTGGCACGAGTAAAGAGTGGGCAGAAACAAGCATGGATACCAGATGGCAATGAATCTGCAATTACAATTCTCTGGTGCAAATGACGGACTGGTGGAATGAAATGTTGCCACAGCTTCCAATACGCTCCTTGCAAAACTCTTTGTCTACTTGGTGATTTTAGGTTCTTTGAAGAACAAGGTCATTGTCTTGTTTGTTGTGGCCGCTGCTACAAACTTTTGACAATAGCCCATTTGACACCATGCTTCTGCATCAATGTTGCCCAGTGTATATGACTTGTCTTGTGAAGAATGTAATTACCAGCCTCATCAAGAAGGGAACAAAAATGGACAAAGACAATTAAACTGAATTTAAATAGGACGAGCCTGTAATGGCTCCCAAATGGAAAGCAGGGTCTGTGCTTGCCGCACTGGGACTCACCTGTGATTTAGCCTCTTTACTTCTGTATGTGACAGGGTGGCATTGTGGCATCGCCCATTCCCTCCCCTGTGACCCCAAATGCTCCGTCTTCCGTAGGAGGGTGCATAATTGTCTAATTAAATGGTGAGACAACAGGCCCAGCATACCTCATTAAGGACATCGCTCCATCAGCTCCTGCTTTGCAGTTTCTTTTAAAAGATTGCCTTCATCCTGGCAGGAAAGGTCAAATAAAAGTGATGGGTTGGTTGTCTAAACTCTGGCATTCCTTATGCTGAATATTAATTATATATTCCATTGACTAGAGACAGCTATGCTACCATGTTCAACAAAATACATCTAATGTGTATAAGCAGACTAGTAATGCAGAATAGACCTCAGTGCAAGAAGAAGGCAATATTTTGCAGATGCTATGAAGAGCTGGCCCCGGTCATAACAAACAGTATGGTCCTGCTGAAGTGGTAAGTGGTTTGCTGCTTCCCTACAAAATAAAGTGACTGCAGTGATCTTTTATGTATTAATGAGGCACACACCATTGAATAATTTCAACAGATAAATGAGCCAGGTTTGAGCTGCTTATAAATGAGGCTAGTTGAGCTAAAGGTTCCCATGTGACTTCTCTTACTGCTCTGAGAAACAATTACTTCAGAAATTGCATGATCTGAGATGCATCCTAAAAGAATTTAGAGCTGGTGTTCATGTTAGTTGGTATTATCACACTTGTTTACGTGTAGTTTTAAGATTTTTTTGTGATTTAATAATTACGGTATATATATTTTTTATTTTCATCTGTCTTTTGGTTTGGATTGTATTTTAGTTTAGTTTTATGTGCTGAAGTTGTCATTTTAGTATTGCTTACCTCATAGCAATATTAAATCTCTTTTTGTTTTAATTTGGGATAAACTGCATATTTTTTATTCTCATATGCAAAATCCCGTCACTTCCGGTCTTACCCCATGGCAAGGGTGTAGATGTTATCTGAACATTTGCAGGGATGAGGGTGTGTGGGGTAAAATAATTAGGGAAATGAGTAAAAATTAAGAGAATGCTTGAGAAAATGAACAAACATGAACAAAATAACTAGAAAAATTATGAAATACAAACAGAATAGTCATAGAACATTGAACAAAATAATGAAGAAAGTGAACAAAAATAAGCAAGAATGACAAGGAAGCAAAAAATAAACAAAGTGAGCAAAATTACGCAACAGAATGGGTAAAAAATATACCAAATAATCAAGAAAAACGAACAACAATGAAAAAAATGGGTAACAAAATGAACAACAAAACCAAGATGATGAATAAAAATGAACAAAATAATTAAGGAAAATGGTAATTGTAAACAGAATACTGAAGATTATAAACAAAAATAAAGAAAATAATCAAGACAATGTACAACAATTAACTGAATAATCAAAAATCTGAAGAAAATAAAGAAACTAGACAAGAAAAGAAAATGCACAAAATTAACCAGCAAAATGGTGAAAAATAAACAAAATAGTCAAAAAATGATTAAATTGAACAAAATAATGAAAAAAGTGAAGAGAAATTATCAAGAAAACAAAGTAAACAACGGCTGGGGTTAGTGGACAGAGGAGAGACAAAAGAAAAGGGTAGAGATAGAACAACAAACAACACAGACACTACCGAGGGGTGCGATTTTCCCCCCATGCCCTTTATGCCCCATGGGACAAGAAATATGGTACTATCATTGGAGACAGTCTTTTGATCCCATTTGAATTATGTCATCATTTCATTTGAATGTAAAAAGAAATGTTTTTTCCAAAAGTCCAAAAACTTACACTTAGTTGTAAAACTGAGTATGTATAAGACTGTGAAAACCCATAAAGGCGACAACCTGAAAGTCGCATAAATGAAGTCGTGACTTCACCTGTTGCCAGTTTCTCAGGTCTAAAATGTAATTGCAGGGGCAGCATTACTACACCTGCAGTGATTTCCACCTCTTTTAATACAAGCTGAAATTTGCGGAGGTAGTGGCTTTGTCCGTGTTGGTGATGTGATTTGTGAAATGGGAATGCAGTTCACTGAGGCATTTCAAACAAAACAAGATGTACAGTAGGTTACGGTAACTATTTTCAAGACAAACTGTGGCTTTGTCGACTTGTCAAAATATAGTTCAAATAGACAAATATAATATGTGACTCTTTATTCTCTGCTATCAAGTTTTTCCTTGATTATCTCTGGTCTATAAAATGTTTCCTCATGTGTTTCCTAAAGTGTATCCTAAAGATGGCATCCTCAAATGTTTTGTTTAGTAAACAGCCTGAAGACTCCATTTACAGACACAGGAAAGACATCTGAAAATATTCACCTTTATGATGCTTCAAACAGAGGATTATGAATCACTCAAATCAATATCAAATTGCTGCCAATAATTTAACATGTCAGCGAATTGCTTATCCAAGGTGTGTGGTTTTCCTTCTGTTGACAGCTCTGGACTGAAGAATCTTCCTGGATAGGTAGCGAAACATCTTCAAACCAAATTTCCAGTCCAGTCGACAGAAGGAAAACCACACACCTTGGATATTATGACCTAGATGACTGGGAATCTTCACAGACAGCGAATTGTGTCATTTTTGTGGCTCTACTGCCTTTTTTAGTGTTCGTTTTCATTCATGCTAATAGTCCTGGCCTGGTGCTGATTTCTATAATTTTATAAATGGAAGAAGAAATTTGCAGTAAGAAAAAAACTGCCACTTTTTCTATGTTATAATCAGTTCTCTAATTGCACACAGCTGCCTCAAATCACATATAAAACAGTGTTCCATTTTGTCAGGTAACTGTGTGAGAGACCATGAAGACATTTGCTGGTGTGTATCAGTGTACTCATAATTGGTGTCTTTATGGTTGTGACAAAAGCACCTCTGCCAGTTTTTGATAAATTTATACATTTTCCTTGGTCCAGCTGATGCTAAATGTAACCTTTCCAAGTCCAATTATTTATAAATTCTATCCTGCTTTTTTCCCCCACCGGTCACCCAGCTTGCACATTCATAAGTCATAAATATTCCAGAGGATAGATGTTGGGAGTTAACATATGTCCCATCTGAAATGTCAGTAGCCCCTCCAGTGGCCAGCATGCAATTGACACAGCACTGAACCACTTTGTTTAGGATGCAAGACTCTATTATGGGTGTTGTTTAGTATCCTGGCCTGACATGAACATAGGTGCCCTGAATATGTACTCAACGAAGATTGGTTTGTTCACCCAGGTGTCTGTCATGTGCGTGAAAAAATTAAATGGATCAGTTTCTCTCAATCCTCCATGCTGAGTGGCCGCTGTAACCCTGTCATCAAAACCAAATATTTAGTTTGACATTCAATCTTCTCATAATCTGGATTCTATAGATTTTGTGTCAGGGTACAAAGTAGATGCTGGGATTCTGCTTTTGACTCTTGAGGCAGGATAAATAATCTTACCTTTGTGAGTGACAGCATGAGACAGCGGACTACGGTAACCAGTCTAGCATCAGGAGGGGTGTAGCATCAGGCAAAGACACTACTAGTTTGAGGAGGCTAATCAGGTGTGTCTCATGAGGGATTACTGAGATGGACATGCAGTGAAAGTAAGCTTCTCCCAGTGTCATGATGAGCTGAGCCTACGTTTCCTTTCAGACTTGGAAAGTTAAATTCTGCTGCCATAGCAAACACTTGGCAGACTTTGTGGCGTTGAATAAAATCTGGATTTCACATCACCACATCTCCATAGTTTCTGTAGTTGTCCAGAAAATGTATTGAGCAACTTGAGTCCAAAGTAAATCTGCCAAATCCATATTAGTTGCTCCAAAGCCTCTTCGAAATACCAATCGTGTGTACATCACAGGCTGCACACTCGATGACTAAACTTGCATTTAAGGCGGCCTTTATGTGAATCATTTTGTTTATGTTTCTCCTTGATGTTGATGGATGACTCGGGCTTTGCTGCTGTAGACCATGAATAATTCAACACAAGGAAATAGGCTTCACAAGTTATTCCTTGGCAAGAATAAAGGAAAAACTAGAGGGGATTGCTATCTAATTACTCAAGAAGGTAGCAGTAATTTCAAGAGATCCAACAAGTCGAATCAGCTGAACAGTGTGTTGTTTAACGCAACCATTTCAAAGATCAGTACTTGCTGTTCAAAACTTACTTTATAAGACTTAAGAAGCTTCATCCTACACATCTTTACTATAACACAACATTTTTATTAACTGTGAGTCATTTATCAAATGTAACAGATTTTAGACTCTTCGTGATCATCATTTCTTTTCACTTGACAGGATGATAATTACATTTTTGAAGAACTTCAGAGAAGAACTTCTGGTGCCTTTCTTTAATGGAATGCACTCACCGTAGAAGGGACTCATCAGGTAAAGCTCGGCTTATTTAGAGATTGCTATCAACATACAAAGCCAATCAGGTATGGGTGCAGAAAAAAAATGTTTGGGGGAATATTTAAGGTGCTTAAGAGTTCCTGATTTCAAAGTCTTTAAATTATTGCCCAGTTCATTCTGTAGTGTGAGGAGTTTACAGCCATAATTTCACTGCTTTCAAATCAGACTCAGTGTCAAATGTTGATAGTGCAACTACAAGCTATTGTAGAGCAATTTAATGCTAACATAAGTGTGGGTCACACTAGCAAATGTATACTGTAATTGTCAAGTCGAAGTGTTGTCATATATGTGATCTCCTGTATTACTTTTCACAAGATTTAACAGTCCTTTAGTGTGCACCAAGCTGTTTGAGGACTGCCAAAAAGTGACTAATAAATCCTGCTCTATATAAACATCAACAATCATATTTAAAAGCAAAAACACAGAATAAAAAAATCAAACTTAAAAACACAAAGAAACAAATTGTAAAATCCACAAGGAATCAATGTTTGCTAATGGATGATTTTTTTTGAATAAGGACAATACTTTCTATAATTACATACACTGACACTTTCTATAGAAATAAATCCTGGCACTGGCCATTTATACCTGAACCTACTGCTGGACAGAGCGCACGTAAATGCATACAGACCAATAGAGGGAGCCCAAAAGCTATTAGTCCTCACACTGAGCGAGCACAAAGATGCACATCTCTGCTGTTTAGCATGCAGAATGGTAAATGAATTAATAAAGACCAAATTATCAAGGAGATTCACTTGGTGAGAGTCAGACAAACTGTCACAAAGTTTTTGAAAGCATCTGCATAGTACGGGTCTAAGGATTTTCTGTTGTACACTAAGTAGAAGCTGCAGCCCTCTGCTTAAAAGGAGCCAGGTGCAGGAGAGCTTTGAAAGGTAAGAGTCTGCCCCAGCAGATGGGTGATGTGGGGGAGTAGAGTCCTAGAGCAGGGGAGACAGCTGTGGTCCGTCACTGTTTCAAGGTGTTTTAGCTTTCTGAGGCTTCCAGAGGTTTCAAGGCAGCTACAGAACCTGTCAGCTGGTTTGCTTCAGCTCTTGAAAAAGAGACAATTGGTCTCAGGAGGGTGGCAGGATTTCTATTACTATAGACTTCAGAAGCGCTGCAGCAGTGGTTACCTCGCATGCTGTCACGCTCTGCTGGTGTCCTAGACTCATGTTGTGGGTTATTCATTATGATCTATAACCCCATTGTATGCAATAGTCTTAAGGTGGCTCTTTACACATGCCCTTAAGATAAATGAAATTTCACTGTCATCATGACAGATGATGTGAAGATGATGAAATTTTGTGTATATTAAGGAAACAAGATTTTATAGCTGATACCTGCATGTGTATTTCACTGATATTGCAAAATCTTTACAATGAAATGTAAGGAAACAGCGCTCCAACCTAAATACAGTATTAGTTTAGCAGTGATTTGATCCACCTGGCTGGGAATGATTGATGGACTTAATATATTTCATTAAGTCTACGATTTATATTTTCCTTGTAATGAGTCACTGGGTTCAGCCCACTTGTGAGGCCTCACAGGTCTGCTATTAAAAGACAAGACAGCACAGTTTGAAGGGCTCAGGAATATTACTTCAATAAATATTTGATGAAAGGAAGTCCTATTGATTTGTTACACTGTGAGTAATATGCGGATGTGTTCAATTAATCTGCCTCATAGTACATGTCTTGAATATTTTTTGTTTACAGTAGAGGGTCACATATGGGAAAACATGAGTATGGAGTAGGTCACCTCTGCTTGTCTGAGCTCTGCACAGATGCTGGTCCTGCATTTTGCACACACAACACAGCAATGACGGCAACTGGCCTCATGCAGCAACATTTTCATATTCTTATCTTAACCTTCTGTTACTTTATTATTGTAATAGTAACGTAAGGGCATGTATATTCTCCATGCAACAGGAAGTATTCATTCAGATAATTATTTTGAGCGAGTGGAAAGTGTTTAAGTTATGTGCTCTAATATCAGCAAATGACAGTTGGCATTATGAGACCTGAAAATGGAATATACACCACCAGAGTTTCACTGGCAACAACAACAAATGTATGTCAACCAGTATGAAGAAGAATTGTGACACTGATGGTTGTCCTGATTTTTTTAAGCTGTCATGATGATTAACTGCATGATGATTAAAGTTTTGTTACCTTAAAAAAAGAATCTGCAGGGCCCAGGTCCTGTCTGGGTAGTCCACCATGTACAGTAGCTCAGACTTGACCTCTTCCTATTGCAAGGCGCGTCACTTAAAGTATTAAGGTCCATTACAGTCACCCACCATGTTTGAGTGATAACCAGAACAGACAATGACCATCTACAAAGACTGCCATGTTTTTTGTGACCATTGGAGTGTGAAGTGACAGGTATTCAATTGTTTGTATGGAATGGAAGGCTTTGTCATTTGTTTCCAACTGCAAGCAGCACAGAAATAACAAAATTATGTTTCTCCTACTAAGGAGGAGAGGCCGCAGCAACATGAGTTGCCCCACCCTTTGTAATCTCCAACACCTCTTAATCTAAAGATAAATTAATCCACTCAGCTGTGTTTTGCCAAATATTGTTCTTGTTTTTATATGCTTTTTATATCATTTTATCATTGTATTAATCTATGAATTCATTAACAATGAATGCCATAAGTTCTCTTCAAGCTGCAGCTGCTGAATTTGAAACTTTTCTAAGCTTCCATGGTGTGCCATGTAGAGGGGCGTTTGAAGAAATCTAAAAAGCCTTTGATAATTACACCTATTCAAGACCCCAGCCTGTCTGAAAACACCTGTACTGTAATTAGACAGTCTGTGATGGGATAGAGTTTTTAAAGTCTGAAAACATAGGCAATGAGTAGATGCAGAAGTTGTGTGACTCGATATGCTGAAAGGTAATTCTCCTAAAAAGAATCTAGACTTGAACCTTTGAATCGCTTGCACATGCCATGTAAGACCAGATATATTCATATGAGTGGCACCATTCTTTTTTAAAACTGAAACAGTATGTTTGTTGAAATACATTCATTGTGAGGACTAACAGAGACATTCGTTTGTTTCCACCAGGATGTACCTGACATCACCTCCTGACTCATACGAGGCAGCTTCTGGGGAAAAAACTGCAAAGAGCAACATGAAGGAGCTGTTGAACACAGGGGAAGTGAGTGTCTTTCTGTGTGTGCTTTTCTGCATCCCTGAGTGTCAGTATATTTGTGTGTACAGCTGTGCCTTGAAAGAGACAGAGAGATGGGGGGGTGGGTTGTATGTACCGGGAGAGAGGTATGGGCTCTGCCCTGCAGCATTTGGCACAAAAGGCCTGCTCCTATTATGCATGCTGGTGGTATCTGTGGGAGATAAGGCTTGGTCCTTGGAGATAAGGTCAGGTCCTGCTAATGAAACACATGTGAAGATTTGCACAGAAACCTCCCCTCTCAACTTCTCATTCCAGTTGTCTTTTTTTTTTTTTTGAAGCATTTCATTCCCTCTGTAATATTGCTTCATTATAAGCCTCCCCTCTCTGTCTTTGCATTTATATGAAATGCACAAACATATGGCTGATCTGCACCATTTCATCATTTCAGATCATTCACCTGCAACTATAACCTTCAGCATTTGAATTTTAAACCCGAGTGGCGGCGTCTGTGAAAGTAAAAATCATCCAAGGACGTATAAAAGTGATACTCTGTTAATTAGGACCAATCTTCTGAAATATAGCTGCAGTGCCAGGGATGTACCCGGCTGGAGCGTAGCTGGTTCTTTGTTTATGTCCCTGCTCTGCGCATGTAGCTGGAAGGCATAGCAAGTGGAATTCACTCAGGTGATGGGTTTAGTATGAGCGAACCCAGAGGGGGAGCTCTCTCCTCCCTGCTGACTCTCCCAGCCGGCTCTGGCATTAAGTCAGCCCAGCTCTGTACCAGACGACAGCATGACAGCTGTTTCCTATGACTAGGGGAAAAACACATTGATTCACTTCCTCAGCTGGCCTCATTTGGGAAGAGATGGAGTGTAGCCAAAATACTCTCTCCATTGGCGGTGAGAAGAGTACAGTAGAAAAAGGTCAGTGAGGAAAATAGAAAAGAAGTGCAGCATTAAATGACATAACCAATATTTCAGCTTGAAACCTTTTTCCATTATGTGTGATGAACCTTAGAGCTTTTAGAGGCTTTAGTAAAAAAAAAAAAACATTGTCTTTTGTAAGTATGGTATGATTTCACTAACAAAAAGTCATCCAAATCACCTGGAATTTAACAAAGACAGATTATGACAAAAGCTTAGATTCATTTGATAGTCAGGCTCAAGATATACTGTATGCCTAAAGGCATGTGATGCACAAAACTAATTAGTTTTTGAGGACTAATTTTACTAGTCGAATCTGGTTATTAGTATGTTGTGCCAAAGCTCAAAATATGGAGGACTTTGCCACTACTTCAAATCATTCAGCTCATTTCATTTCAGCAGAAAGCAAGAAAGAGTTGACCTGTTCCACTATATTTTTGGTGACAAAATCACTGAAAGTACCAGAGAAAGTACTCGCATATCTCTTAAAATAGTGTCAGGATTACTAACTTTGACTATATAATTCTCCTCACTGCATTGTTTGTTGCATTTTCTTTCACATTTCTTGTATGGCAATATCCTTAAACAACAAACAATGCACAACTTAAACCAAAAATTTGTCCAAAGATGATGGTGGATGATTGCCCATTGAAACAAAACAACTAACCTGTGGCTTACTGGCTTAAATTTCAGTCACATGTATGAATGTGAGCCAGTGCATGTCCATATTTAGAAGTCACTCAACATTATTATTATTGCTATACATATTATATTATAGACATTATAATGACAGTGAGCAGATTTTGTAATTTCAGTGGTATAAATTCCTAGATGTACTCAGGGAGTGGTGTATTTTTCACATTGGTTTAGCTAATATCAAAAAGAAAAGAGATGTGTAATATCTTTGACCTTCAGTTTTATCCAGCTTCAGGAAATTTTTGATGATCATGGTCTTAACAATGTTTTCCAGTCTGGTTTTAAAACCCTCCACAGCACAGAATCTGTACTTTTAAAGTTTTTAATGACCTTTTACTTTTTACTGACTCTGGGGAATCAGCCATTTTAGTTCTTTTAGACCCAAGTGCTGGTTTTGACACTGTCGACCATGGGATTTTAATTTCAAGACTTCAACAGAGTATCGGAATTAAATGAACCACACTTGAGTGGTATAAATTGTTTTAAACTAACAGAAATTTTTATGTAAGCGCTGGTGAGTTTTTCTCCTCGTTATCGCCCCTCACCTGTGGAGTTCCCCAGGGATCTATCCTGGGTCTGATACTCTTCCATCTACATGCTCCCTTTAGGTTCTGTTTTTAAAAAAATATGGCATCTCGTATCACTGCTATGCACATGACTCACACATCTACATCCCTCTGAGGCACAGCACCCAGTCTCACCTCAAACCTCTGCTGGATTACTTGGAGGATGTAAAGTCTTGGATGAGCCACAACTTCCTGAATTTGAGTGAAGACAAGACTGAGGTTGTGTGGTTTGGACCTCCAGACCTTCATGCCACCCTGAACATTGATCTTGGCCCTTTGTGTACTTGCAACAAAACTGCTGTAAAGAACCTTGGAGTTATTTTTGTCAATGCCCTCTCTTTTAACAAGCAAATAAATGTTGTGGTCAGAGCCAGCTTTTTCTAGTTGCGTATCCTGCCCAATGTCAAGCCATTCCTCTCCTTCTCAGATCTAGAGAAGGTTATTCATGCATTTATCTCATCAAGGCTTGACTACTGTAACAGCCTTTGCACAGGTGTGTCTCAGTCCCTTCTTTCCCATTTGCAGTTGGTCCAGAACTCTGCTGCTCAGATGTTAACAGGCATACGTAAGTTGCAC
>JAQQAE010013950.1:0-12563 GCA_029823295.1 Pseudamia nigra | reverse complement strand
CTCTGGCTCGTTTCTTGTAACTTTTGTTTGATTAAAAGCCACAAACAGAGCAGTAAGTACATCATCGCCTCCATGTCCTACATTGTGCTTGTGCTGCGCGCAACATCCCGACAGCAGAGTTTCGGGACACGACTCCGCCTACACAGATAGTACCCGCTTGTAATGAAAAAGCAACTGAGCCGAGCCGAGTAGGTACTAATGGAAAAGCGGCAATAGAGACAGACAACCATTCACGCTCACATTCATGCCTATGGACAATGTAGAGTGACCAATTCACCTAACCCCCTAGTGCATGTTTTTGGTTGTGGGAGGAAGCTGGAGTCCCTATCAGCTTAAAAATTATCAGTAAAACAGGTCATATGAAAACATGAATCAAATCACATGCCATGTGGAAATATTCAGTCTTGTGATAACACTTTATTGTCCAGTATACAAACAACCACAATGTCCAGAAATGAGATCACGAAGAGAATTAACATCACACATAATTTACAAAGTATTTACACTGAAGTTAATATTTAACCATGCACAACAAATAAAACATATAAATTATCAAATGAAAATGCAGTTATGTGCTTAGTAGGCACTGGCTGGACCTCCTAAACCATCTTGCTTTCGGGTACTGGACCTAGTAGGTATTATGCTGTGGCTGTGCAGTGTACAGTATGTCCCTTCTCTCAGTAATGGGATTTATTTGCAAGGGTCTGGTGAGTTACCCATTCAAACAAAAACAAATGAAGAAATCTTGACTGAAGTCTAGTGTACTGCATGACACCTACATAGAGTAGGTTAATAATACTTGTTTGCCTCATTTGCCAAGTAAAATATTAACATGTTTGCAAGTTTGAAATCTGCATCTAAGGTGTCCGTTGCATAAACTCATACAATTTCCCGCGCGGCCATTAAATATAATTGTGACCAGTATAAAAATGTTATATCTATTTCAATTATTAAATTCATGAGAAATATTTACTTTCTTACTGTAACCCTTTAAGTTTGCATAGGCTAATGGATAAGTATGACCATATATGGTTTAAGGGGAATTGTATCCACCAGTGATTCGAAATGACTAAAAACATGTCACAAGCAGTGACGGTGCATGGCACCAATAACAGTTGAAAATCTTTCATTACCGATCACATCAATACAATTAAAACATAAAAAACTTTCTGAAAACAATGGATATCATGTTCAGACTATCAACAGTTTATGAACCAGGCTGCAGAATTACAACATAAAAAATAATCTGTAAAATGAGCTCATCATACAAATCAAACAATAAAAGAAATACTAAAAACGTTTCACATTTTAAATTGACCTGCTAGTCATCATACCTGCACATCTGTTAGAATCTAAAAACACTTTTCTTCATAAATTCACTTCTTGGAGAGCACTTATCATCCGCTGAGATTTAATAGTAGTCTCAATTGAAAATTTGACAGCAGTGGCACATGTATTCAAAGTCCTCAGAATCCAGACAGTAAAGTCAGTCAACAGTCTTTATAAAGTAGTTTCAACCACTGGAACAGCTTTGACTGAAGCGGCATCTTTTGTAGCCTCTGATGCCACCTGCTGGTCACGTTTGACAAAGATCTCCTGTATGAGGGGTGCATGGGCCTCCTTCCATTCTCTGAACTTGTCTGAGGTAAGCTGTGGATCTGCCAGCACTTGGTCTAGTGCGTGTAGGTCTGCCTCTTTAGCCTGTTACATAAAAGAGAAAACAAAATAGGACAAAAGGGAAACACCAATGTAAAGGACAGACATTTCTGATATTCTCAGTCACATTAATGTAACGGGAGTATCAGAGAGCTGTGGAAAACATTGCGTTATGAAAAAGAATGTGTACCTTTAATGTGCTGTTGAGTGTCCTGATAAGGTGCAGCTTATCATTAACAGTCTTGTTTTTGCAGCGTTTTACAAAGGAGGCTCTGAATTCCCTTTTTGTAGATGGTTTGCGATCTCCAATTGGCGAGAGACTAGCTTCTTTCAGATGGATGTACAGCTTCTCCATCTCATCTGAGGCGCTCCCATGATCCCCTGCAAAATATAAGCCTCTATTGTAATATCACCATATGCATGATGCAATGAATGTGACCTTCTCCAGTTAAACAGACAGAAATATGTGTGTGTTAATTTAAGAGACATACATCACACTGTCAGTACCCCTACAACAAAGCACCAAATGAAGGTAACATTAGAACAGCCGCCAGGTGACATTTACCCATGGTTGTCTTTGAAATATTCATATGCCATTTTAAAATCTACTGAAGCCCCCCAGTTTTGACTGCACTGTTTTACTCTCCCTGTTGTTTAACTAAGCCCACAGACATCTGTTCATTTGGTGGTATGGGAGGTTTAGGGGCTGAAGCCTATCCCAGCTGACTTAGGGCAAAGGCAAGGTGCACCCTGGATGAGTCGCCAGTTCATCACAGCGCTGAGATATAAGATGAAGAACCATTCAGTCCATATAAAACCAGATCAAAAGTATATTCATTTTACCTATAAGAGTAAGCAGGTAAAAGTTACCCTTATTGAAATGCATTTATGTGAACATGTTTTTAGTCAATATTTGTTCCTAAGTGCTTTGAAAGATATGTGAAGGTATATGTAACACTGTATACTAAAAAAAAGAGACAGATTTATAATCCAAACCGGTCATTTTAGATTAATTTGTACAGACATTCATATAATTTAATTATAAAACTATCAATCAACACACAACACACTGACAATGTCTAAAGAAACTCATGATTTCAGATTTACCTTTGTGAAGACACCTATTTATTGAAATGACAGGAGACATTTTTGTGGATAACAAATGATGCCACAGTTAATTTGACCTGTTTGTTTTAAGTATATTGCAAATCCTGGAGTTCTAATGTCAAGCCACATCAAGGGAAATCCAATAGCACATATACGTAGTGAGAAAAAGGGCATTTTCCAAATAATACCCATGTTATCAGTAGATGACACAGCAAAAGACAATATTCTAAGCTCCATCAAGCGTCACTCAAACCCAAGTTTCCTCAAGCACTACAATGATACCTCACCTTGAACTTCAGCACCTGAACTTTCCCTCTGTGCTTCGCCCTCTGCAGGAGTTTCTTCATTAGTCTGTGTTTCTGGAGAGTGCTGGGGAGCAGTGCTCTTCAACCGCTGGGAGCTTTCCTCTTCCTCCGCCTCCTCTTGCTGTGAGTGTACTTGTACTGAACACACCACTGCTGTTTCCAGAGTGGGAGGAGAGGCCTGTGAGACCAGGTCCAGCCACGACTGCCGTTGTTTGTTGAGTGACGAGGCGGAGCTCTGCGACGTCATTGTACTGACTGGTGAGGAGAGGGAGCCGTTGGTTTCACTGGTAATTGTGGAGGAATAAGGTGGAGGAAGGGTTCCCTGAAATATAACAAATATGGATCAACTTAAAATGAGGGAGCACATGACTGATAAAATTTCACTATGGTTTATTTTCTTTAAAAAATAAGAATATTAAAGCTTGAGTGGAGTAAGTAAATTCTCCATAGCTGTTTAGGACTGACCTGATGTGTGCTACCAGGTGGATCTGTTGCCTCAGAGTCCTGCAGAGTCTGTTCACAGTATGGAGGAGGGGGGATTTCTGTGGTTTCAGCTTCTTCATGGTCACTGGCTTCACTATAACACTCTGGACAATCAAGACAGGAAGAAAAATGTAAATCTTAATGTAGGCTGAGGAAATGTTTAACTATAAAACTAAAACTGGTCAGCAGAAAGATAAAAATGTGTAAGCCACTGCATGATCCATCCATTCTCTACCCCTTGATCCTCACAGGGGGCGGGGGGGCTGGAGCCTATCCCAGCTGACTTGAGCGAAGGCAGGGTACACCTTGGATGAGTTGCCAGTTCATTGCAGGGCTGACATATATATACACAGACAGACCATTCACACTCAAATTCACATGGACAATTTAGACAGACCAATTCACCTAACCCCTAGTGCATATTTTTGGTTGTGGGGGGAAGCTGGATTACCCGGAGGGAACCCACGCAGACACGGGCAGAACATGCAAGTTCCACACAGAGGGGCCCCACCGCCTGGTGTTGGGAATGAACTCAGGACCGCCTGGCTGTGAGGCACAAGTGCTACCCACTGCACCACCGCATGATATTGTCACATACTAGTCTGAAGTTCTATAAGGGTTGTTACGATTTCAAGCATGTGACACTGTGTCCCTTTACTTTTGAAAACATATGGAGTGGTATCACCTTTTCTAAATTTTATTAGGTGAACGCACTTGTATGCAATTTCCTGTGCTTCAAACTGGTCAGAAGCGTATCCTTAGAAAAATCATTAGGAGCACAAAGAAGTATTTAGTATAACTCACCGGCTGCAGTGTTGCGTTCTGCAGCCTCGTACTGAATGGAGGCTAAGCCAAGCTTATTCAACCACCTGAAAAAAAAAGAAATATTCAACTCAATAACATTTCTGACATGACAAGCATTATGTCTTTGAGAATACTACATTATTATACATTGATGTGACTTACAAGTTCATGTCCTCATGGCTCTCAGCAGCAAAATAAAACATCATGACTTGTGGGTGACAGGCTTTGAAGGCGCTGCATGACAAAAGAAAATGGAGAACAGTTACAATGAGCAGAAAAGTGGGTCTGAGTACAGAGAAGCTTCCAATGCCACTAACCTTCACACTTTACACCGATGTTACATAACTCATCATTTTATGAGTTTTGTAAGTTAACTTCCTATTTATACGTGTTATAACACATTTCATGCTATTTAAGTCTTACAAAAGATAACAATGTAGTTCCTTTTTGCAATCAAACAGCCAGTGAATGAATGACAGAATCTACAGTACATAAAGGAGAAGAACACAAAAACAAGTGCACTTACTGCTTTTTCTTGCACTCTATTGCTCTGTCAATCATGAAGTTAGCGAGGTCAATGTAGCCCTCAGCTTTTTCAGCCTGTAACACATGAATTGAAAACACTCAGCTATACAAGAGTGAAACCACTTCCTGACACAATGACACCTCTTGCTAAATTATAAGACTACCGTATATTTTCTTCCTCTGTTTTGTATGCATGTTGTCATATAGGAAATCCTGACATGATGACTGATTGAAGTCATTATTACAGTAAATCAAACATGTCATTTGTGAAAGGCCATCAGTGATGCTGTCAGATTCAGGAAACACGGTGACACTGTTCACTGTAACTTACAGTGACGGGCTGGGCGTGAGTGACACAGCTGTGGACGCAGGAGGTGTGTATGAGTCATCCACCAGGCTGCAACCCGGGACTGCACATGTATGCACACTGCATATGTGTGATGAATTTCAAAAAACTGTTGTCGCTCTGATGAGTGATAAGTAAACCCCTGGCTTACTGAAACATTTTTTTACACATCGGCCTTCATATAATACTGTATTGAAGTAAGCAACATCCATCTTGCTTTCTCAATTATGTACATTATTTGTACTATAAAAATGATTATAACCAACCTAAGTTTGTAGCTTCATAAAGAGGCTTAGATCGAACGAATGCTCTGATTTCAGATAGGCATCTAAAACCATGTTCGATATAGTGCAGTTTTTGACTAATTTAAATAGAATATAGAGCAAATATGCATTGTATTTGGGTTTAACTGAAGCTTTTTCACACCACAGCTTAGACAAAAAAGGACACACAAACAGGGAATTAATTTGGAAGAATATCCTCTTAATCAACAGTAAAATTAGCAAAAAAAACATAATGATCAGTACCCATAAAAAAACTTTGACTTAGACAAAAAAGGAACATACAAAAAAAGAGTACTCAATTTGGAGAAAATACCCCATTAATGTGGCTTTTGTTTTTAATAACCCCTCAGTGAATGCTATAGAATGGCAAAAAAAAAAGCTTTAATCTAAAACTGACAGCAATCGTGACAAAGGCAGCTACAGAAAAAGAGATACATGATACATGAGTACATGACACTAGGCAGTGCTGATAAAAAGGAGTGGTGCAGTGTTGTGGAGTACTCACCATCTGGTTGGTGTACCAGTAGAGAGCTGTCTTTTTCAGCACAAACCAATACTTCTTCCATTTGATGCCCAGGAAACCTTTGCTCTCTTTCTTCCTGTAGAGCCAGCCCTGGTGGTCTGACAGACCGAGCTCTTTGACCGAGATACGTCTCCTGCTCATCGCACCATTGCCTATTTGCAGAAACACAAGCGCAGCATTAGAGGAAGCAGGAGGTCAAAGCTGCCTTAGGCAAAAAAACCTAAAATGGACACCACAAGCACCAACACTTCCATCAGAGTTAAACTACGCCGATGTGTTTGATCAATAACCCCATTAGCAAGTCAAACCGAACAAACCCACACAGTGCCCAGAATCACATCAAAAGCATTATTTTACATTCAGCCTACCTGCTCCATGCATGAATCACCAAGCAAAACCAATATTTACATGAAACACAATAACTAATTCTGAGAAGACATAAGACTAGTAAGAGAGCTAAAGCACAAATGAACTGAAGTGAAAGTAACTGAGCTTCATCCAAAAACACTCTGCACACATTCATTGCCTTGTCACTTCATACACGCCCACAGTGGGTCCAAATTACAGATGCGGAGGGCACACACATCGATGAAGTGATGCTAGCTCAGCGGTGACAGCTTACCTCCTCGGTTCTTTCTTTTGGATTTGTGCCGGAGGGAGACCTTTGTGGGGGAGAACGAAGGGAGGAAAAGGGTCAGAGACAAGAGGAACACATTAACAGTCTCAGACCTGAGCGCTGAAAAGAAGAGGCTGTCTGGAACATCCTGTTTCACACACACAAACACACAGTGTCACATGCACTTAGATTCTCTGCCACTCTACACACACACACACACGCTGTAACATCCTCATCTGTGACTCTACTCTGTCTTGTCCTTTTCCCCCTTTGCTCTCTCACTCTGCTTTTGCTCTTACTTTTACCCTTTTTTGTGAAGTAAGATTCCATTGCAAAGTTAAGTGAAACCAAACCAGAAAAGGACTGCCTATAAATATTTAACATTGTCATCATAAAACAGGAGAAGCAGAAGTGGCATGGCCAATGAAAGAGAGCAGGGAGCCGTTTCTATTTCATCTGTAGATAATGAACATAAATTGAAAATACAGCAGAGAAGAAAAGACTTACAGGGTTGTAGTCATCAGCAGCCATAGAGGGGGGCACAGATATCGGAAAGGCGGCCTGTTGAAATAAAACCCCAAATACACCTTATCAGCTGGCATGTGGTTTAACAATAGTACTACCTACAGATAAAATGAGCAATTTTCCTGCTCCTGCGTAACACAAGGAAGTGACATCACGGTAAGATGGCACAAGCAGTGCCTCTCAGAGTGATTTCTTTCCTTTGTTTGGAGGAGAAAAAAGACAAATATTTAGTAGGAGGAGGAGCAGAATTTCATCTTCTATTGAATTTTAGGTTTCGAGAGACAAAAGGCTGAAAACTTCAATGTTCAGGAATAGGACTGAGTCACAGATTGAATGTCACAATAGGCAGTGTCAGCAGTTTCACTGAGTCTGTGACACATACAAGTCTAACTTCAGGTTGATTATTAAGGCTGGGAGGTTTCTGCTGTAACAATATTTTAGTAACCACAGACACATATAAAACATGTACATAAAATTACAAGTTTTCAGTTTATGAAGCTAAACAAGCAAATGTTGTAAAATCTGCCATTATTAGCCAACTTCCGCTGCATGCGTAGGTTCCTTATTTCTCCAGCATCAAACCCGCCCCAGAGTGTAAAGGGGAACATTCAACTTGAACAACTTGCGAGCCTTAATTATGAACCTCTCAGGAAGCAGCAACACTAAAAATCTCTGAATTTCACAGACAGCTCTTGATTTTCCAACAGCATTCTACATCTAAACTAGGTTCACATAAATCTATTTGCCCTTTAATCTTGCTATTATAACTCATCAGACTGAAAACCACATCCACACAATACAGAGTTGAGGTCAGGACAGCAAACATGCTTGTGTGGTTCCAGGGTCCTGAGCTGAAGCTGTTCACATTCATTCACTCACCACAGCCTGCAAGCGTCTCTCACACGACACCAGAGGAATAAAAACGAAGCTTCATACCTGGTAACTTCACAGATTCACTTCACATCCAAACACGTCCACTAGGTTTCAGTGTGTTCTGCTCGCACAGTGACAGCACACCATTGCTAAAGTCTTTTAACCAAATGGTGCATCAATGTCTCTCTCAATCTTGGTCTTACACAATACAGATGCATCATATCTTGTTTTCCGGCTGCCTGTGATGTTACCACAAAAGCCATAGCCCTAACTATACCGAAGACTACAACCAGTTTCCTGTTCAGCTTTATGTTGTTGTTGTTGAGGGTTTTCTAGATGTATTTTGACAGCTACTGTTTCTGTTCAAACTCAAGTAAGATGTTTGGGGCAAATTGGTTGTTACTGTTGCTGAAAAAGAAATAAAAATCAAGTTAAAAGACTATGCTGTGTTTGTCCATAGACCTGTGGGTCCCAAACTTTTATAGCTGAAGACCCAGATGACAAATGTGTCATGTTACTGACCAATTACCAGTTCACCTAATTAGTAAAATGCTCCTCCAGTTGTTTTTGATTTGTGCCAATTACTTTTCCAGTCTTTTGTTGCCCTTGTGCCAATTCTTTTGAGATGCAGTGCTGCCACCAAATTCAAAAGGAGCTAATATTTTCCACAAACTGGTAAAATGTCTCAGGTTCAACCTCCGATATGTTGTTTATATTTGTACTGGAAATAAAATATGGGCTTATGAGATTTGCTAATCATTACATTTTTTTTTACTAGGGTTGCACAAAACAGACAAGTGTTTCTCAAAGAAAATTTAAAAAGCTGAAATGAGGGAATTTTGACTTAAGTACTTTCTTTTGCAACCAAAATACTCAAAACAATTATTGATTATGAAAATAATGACAATTTAAAAATCAGCGTTAATAAATTAGGATATTAATTGTTGCAGCTCCTCAGTAGCTCAACAAAATATAACAAACTAATTGAGAAATAAACAAAAGCACGGTACTCAAATACACAAGAGGAACAACAATCAGCAAAACAATGAGCAAAACTAAATAAAGAATAACACAATAATCAAGGAAGAGAAAAAAATGTCAGCCTAATGAACGATATTCCTGTATAATCAAAAAATGAACAAATATCAACAGAATAGTTCATAAAATTTACTGAATAAGCAGGAAAATTAACAAATTATCAACAGAATTTACAATAAACTGGGCAAAATAAGAAAAAAGCACTGCCATACCAACAATTATAATTTCAAAACTCAAGTTGCAGCTTTTTTTAATGTAGGCCATTTCTTTTTAATATTAAAGTACTTTTTTTGCAGTTGAAACTACTCAAAATGATTATTGATCATCAAAATGATGGCTAAAAAAAAATATCAACATTCATGAATTAAACTATTTATTGATGCAGCTCTTCAGTAAATCACCCAAACAAAAAAACTAATTCAGCAATGAACAAAAATAATTAAATAATTAAATTAATACACAAATCGAATGTCAATCATTAAAATAATCAACAAAACAAAATAGAAAATTAACATAATCAAGAAGCTGAACAAAATAAAGGGCGTAATGAACAAAAAAAAAAAACCAAATTAAAAGAACAATTAAAGTAATCATGAATCGAACAAATATTAGAGTAATTTCGAAAATGAACTAAATAAGCAGGAAAATCAACAAATGATCAAGAAAATGGACAATACAATGTGCAAAACTGCATAAAACGTAAAAGGTTGTCATATTAATTAGAATTCAAAACACAAGCTGCAGCTTTTGTGAATGAAGGACATTTCTTCTCTACACGGATGTAAAATAACATTCTACTCTCCAAGGCTAACTGTGTAGTATAAGACAGCGGATAACGTCAAATACAGGAGGATTACAGCGTCACTCCACCTGCCACCATAATCTCCACGACAGCCACTTTTGTCGACACCTCTGCTCAAAGTCTGACCAAACCTTGGCGAGCATGTCGACCGAGACACCGTCATCCAGAGCTCCGCTAGCCCCCGGTGACCTCCGCTAGCCCCCGGTGAGCTCCGCTCACCTGGTCCACTTCAAAGCAGGTGACACCCTCAACAACACAGACGTATGAGGAGCATAACACGTCTGTTTAAAGCAGCAACACTTATACAGTACTGTGATTTTTAAAAATATACTCAGTTTCATATTACAGTAATCAAGTGAAGTGATCCTTAAAGGGTTACCCGCAGTTACCAGATACGTCCACTGGGTGTCACTAACGCTCCTTGAAGGAACAGTTGTGTAGCCTCCACACATGTCAGGGTCAGGAGAGAAAAGCCCGTATTGTTGCTTATTTTCTTGAATTTTTGTTCAATTTCTTGATTACGATGTTAATTTTTTATCATACTTTTTCTTGACTGTTTTGTTCAGTTTTGCTAATTTGCTTGATTATTTTCCTTCTTTTATTTAACTCATTATTTAGTCATTTTAAATATTTTAACCTTTTTTACTCCAAATGTAATTGAGTAGAAGGACTTTTTTTTTCTTCGCAAATGCAAATGTAATTGAGTAAGAGTAAAAAGTATTTTGGAGAACAACTACTCCCAGAAGTACATTTATTTGAAACTACTGCTCCCAGTACATGTAAAGGAGTATACACTCTGTTTAGCTTATACAATTCATTGATGTCATAAAATGTCAAAAAATGTTAAAGCTTACACATCACACTGAAACTGTCTCTTTCTTGGATTTAAATTCTAATTCAACCCATGTAACCTCAGCGGCGTTTCACCTTGACTGTGTAGTCTCACACATGAGCAGCAGACATATCATATGCACAGGACATCAGGTTATTTCAAGGAGATATTTAGACTGTAGTGAAGTAAAACAGATCAAATGAAATACAGAAAGTAACCAAATTATGTCATAGGAGCCAATGGACACTAAAGAGCCACAAGTGGCCCTGAAGCCACAGGTTGATACCCCTGTACTAGGCTGACACCAGACCTGGGTAGTACTCAAGCACTTTTACTTCTTTACATGTACTTGAGTAGTTTTCAAAAGTAGTTTTTTGCAGAATACTTTTAATCAGTTACATTTGTGATTTAAAAAAAAGTGCTTTTACTCAGTTACATTTTGCTACACCTTAATGAGTAAGAGCAAAAAGGGTTGGAACAAAAAAAACAAACAAAATAATCAACTAAATTAAAAAAAGAGTAAAACAATTGAGCAAATTATCAAAATGAAAAAAAAACTAAGCAACAACATGAGCAAAAATGTATGATGATTACAAAAACCAGCAAAATGAAACAAAAGATTATCAAGAAAATTAACAAAATTGAACAAAGCAGTCGCGTAAATTGTACAAATGAACCAAATAAACAACGAACTAAGTAAAAAGGAAGAAAATAATCAAGGAAATAAACAAAAATGAACAATGTAATTAAAAAGGTAAAAAAATGCAACAAAAAGCTCGACAAAATTAGTAAAAATGAACAAAAAGTTCAAAAATAAACAAATTAACCACAGAAATGCACCAAATCACCAAAAATTATTAAAATACGTAGTCATCAAACTAACTTCTTTCTTTTACTTTCGGCTGTTCCCTTCAGGTGTCGGAATCATCTGCCTCCATCTCACCCTATCTTCTGCATCTTCCTAAAAATGACAGAAAGTACCGATGTGAAGGGAATACTATTCAACCCATGTAACCACAAAATTAACAATTATTCAATTAGCTTGAGTAGTTTTTCTCATCACTTATCTTTTTTTTCCTCAAGTACTTATGTTTTTCTATTCTCCTTCCACTTGAGTCATTAGAATGATAAAGCAACAATACTTTTACTTGAGTACTGTTTCTGTTCTCTACTCATCTCTGGCTGATACTATCTTTTAAAGATGATGCCATGATGTAAAGAGTTCAAATTCAGACTATGGTTTCAGAGGAAATCTGTGACAATCTAGAGTCATTTTAAGACAGAACGTAAAAATACATATGCCTCAAGAGCCACAAAAAATAACCCTTGAGCCCTTTATGTACAACATGATGAGATATACATTTCAGCTGGTAATGTCTATTTTCGGAGTTTTGTTCATTAACTTGTTCATTTTAGGTCCATTTTGATGTCATTTTGGTCATTTTTGATCATTCTTGTTCATTTCACAGAATATTGTGCTAAGTGTTGATTCAGTTTGTTTTTTCCTGAAATTTGTGGGGGGTTTTTTGGCAATTATTTTAATTAATTATTGTTCATTTTGTGGAAACTTTATTTTTTTAAATTTTTGGTTTCATTTATTAACCTGACTATTTTGTTACATTTTTTATTCATTTTAGTCAAGTCGATTTATGATTTTAGTCATTTTTGTGAATTTGGTTCAGTTTCCTTATTTTGTTCAGGCTCATCCTGCTTGTGTTCATTAACTTTGCATGTTTTGTTCATTTAATTAATTCTTATTCTTCTTCTTCCTTTCCTTTCGGCTGTTCCCTTCAGGGGTCGCCACAGCGAATCATCTGCCTCCATCTCACCCTATCCTCTGCATC
>JAQQAE010013949.1:0-12563 GCA_029823295.1 Pseudamia nigra | reverse complement strand
CTTTCCAACCAGTCTCTTCAGCAGGTGATTTCACTGAATTCCTTCCCACTGATTGCAGTTCAGTGAAAGCACCTGCTGTAGTGAGTGGCTGGAAAGAAAACCTGCAGTGTCTCAGCCCTTTGCGGTAATGATTGGACACCCCTGGTTTAGAGTATATTTAAATAAAAGAGAAATCCCTGTGCCGTGAAAGTGAGGTTTAGTTTTTGTTTTACCATCTCATCTACAAGGACGGAGGGGATGCGCTGTTTAGTAAAATGTCTTCCATTTAAGGTATTTCCTTTTGACTGGCCGCTGATGACAAACAGGACTTGTGCTTCAGGAAATTAAGCTTTTTTGGTGTCAGATTTTATTTGCAATCCTTGGGAGACATGACAGAGGAATGCTACAGTAAGTTTAGGATTGAGCTGCAAAACAAACTGATTTTTAATGAAATATTTATCCAGATGAATCCAACATAACTATAGGGATGTTGATCATTTTAAAAAGTTCAGATTTGGAATTTTGTTGGGATATAATCACACTATGTGGTGTTCAAAATTACTGCTGCTTTTTTATATTGTCTGTTGATAAAATTAAAAAGGCTCACATCCTTCCATCATAACTGTCAGAACTGTGATTTTTCTGAGGCAAAGGGCAACATTTGACTGTATTCCCAAAGCGTCCGTGTGCACTGCTCTGCTGATGCCTGGGGTCTCTCTCTCTCTCTCTCTCTCACACACACACACACACACACACATTTGTACGCACTGCTGGGATCAACTGAGGTTATTGTCACTGTCTATTCTCTCACTGCATCCGAGCAGATGGATTAACATAAAAATGCAAATCCTCGTTCGCCGATGCTGTCCACTGATCTCAAAAATTAGATGCAAGACTTTGACCCTGTGCAACCTTAGGTTATGTTCACAACAACACTGCTTGTGCTTACAGGTGAGCTGTTGTGCAAAATGCCAAAATAATGACTTCAGTAGATATTTAAGTCACCTTTTTTCCCCTTTATACTTTAAGAAAATATGGCTTTTACAAAACAAATAATGTATTATCCTGTGAAGAAGTCGGATGAGTGATGAAGTAAAGAAAAAGAAGGGACGTTGAAGGAATAATAAAACTAAGGTGACAATTTATGTGAAAGGCTATAATCCACCTTGGTAGCTTTATTGCATAATACTGTAAAATCATTGTGTTTGGAGCTTTTAGGCTTTTAATTAAAAAAAAAAACCACTTCTTTTTACATTTTATAGATTAAATCATTATTATGCAGACTTCACGTACTGATCAGGTACTGTAAAAATGCATCTTTATAGAGTTTATTTAAACTCTGTGACATAAAATAAAAGCTGTAAAAATATGAACTTTTCATTATTATATTGCCCATCCTAAGAAATCCACACAACAAGGTGAGCTACGGGAAAAACAAGAAGCCATGAAACAGTGAATCCCACGCCCAGTTTTTAGAATCATTAACAGTGTGTTACATTTACCTCCAGATGTCAGAACTGTGACTGACATAAACAGTGAGATGAACGTGTTCCAGCTGCAAAATCAGAAAAACATGGATGCGTACTGGCAAACCAGCTCATTCAGCGCATAGACAACTTTCAAACACATGTACTTTCTATGTGATAACATCTGCATGTGGCATTTTGCACACACAAACAGCATAGTAACATGAAGAGGATAAAAAGTGAGCAACACTACATGTATGACTGGTGTGATATGAAACAAATACACCAGAATTTAGCAGCGTTCATTCAGTTGTTTGGAGTGGTAGCCATTTTGAGTTGCAAAGTTGGGGTTGGTGGGGTTGCTCTGACTTTCGGAGTGGGAATTCTGACTTGAGTGGGTGTTCCAGTTCACAGTATCCAGTTGATATTGCAATACATATGTACTCTATATAATAAAATTTGAATATTTCACCTCAAAATTGACTGTGACCTTGACCTTTTTCCTTGAAGGTCAGAATATCTTTGGATTCAGCACAGTCAACAATTGAGGGGTATATGACATTTTCAACCTAACTACATGGCTAGAAATGTATGTAGGGCAAAATCAAAATGTGATCTTTTCAGACCCTACCAATCTTAAAGGTCAAAATCAAGGTCGAGGTCATTTGATTAGTGAGAGGTGTCCTGGAGTCAAACCGATGACGTATTAAATTATTATTATTAAGTATTTGGTGTCTGTACTTATAGTAATTTTGGTACTGTAGGTCAAAATGGCTGTTCATTGTTTTTTAATTGTGTGGCCTAATTAACATGTAAACAAGGTTGTGGTTACTATGTGGTTACGTCTTCCCTACCCTGACTATCCATGTGCCAAGTTTGATTAGTTTGGGGATGTCAGAAGTACAAAGCTAAAGTTTGACACGTGTTAAGTACTAACTAACTTAGTACTAGTTACTTAAACTTAATTAACTCATGTTAATGAACATTACACGTTCCATGTAATGTTCATTAACATGCACTGTCCCTTCCAAATAAATAAATTGAAATTGAAACCAATTAGAGCCTTTCTGATTAAAATTGGGTGAGTGCACAGTGAAGTTAGAGGGTGTGAGTTACAAAGAGGCCTTCAGACAACCAAGGGGAATCTAATTAGTACACTTTGTTTTGTAGACACCTGTATGGAAGTCTTTAATAGACAAATGGTACTCATATCAATTAATTTGATGTGATAGGGGAGCTTTAGTAAGTAATCAACTGTATTTTGGTGTTTTCTGTCTGTCTTGTAGTGTTCCTAGTTCAAGGATCATACTCATCCTGCTGTTTCTTCATTATGAGAAACTCTAGATGTCAAAGTCAGCAAAGCAAATTCCTTGATATTAATGTGCTTAATTTGCATCTTGGCACAATTGATTTGAGTGGTCGTCATGGTAGACTGATGTTTGAAAGGAACAAGAATGTCATGATTTTACCACAGGAGAAAACGAGGCAAATTAAAGAAAGAAAGATAATGTACAGGACTGAAAGGAGTGTCAGGAGAGACAGATAGTGAAGCAAGAAAGGAAATGTTTAAGTGCCAAATCTTGTTGCTGTCATCCACAGATAAGAGTATAACACACACACAAACACACACACTGCCCCTTCCTCGTCGTTCCTCAGGGATTCTCATTGCCCCAAACTGAAAATCAGTTTGTCTCACTCCCATCAGTCTCCTTGACTACGGTTAGCTGTCCATTTTAACAAACCCTTCCAGGCTCTCCTGGTGTCACAGCGACAGTTTAGCAGGGGACACTCAAACAAATCAACTCTTTCTTCTGAAAAACACCAAAGGAGCAAGAAAAACACAGAGAAGCTGAGTTACGTTCGGTTGATCTGCACTGAAGCTGCAGAGATTTCTGCCTGTTACGGATTACACTGGTGCAAAATATTTTGATTTAATGGTCATGGACACATTTTGACAATTTAAGATGACAGCAGCCACGGCTGAGCAACAACCATGGATAATGTCGAAACAAGGCGCTTATAGTCGTTGCAAACATGAAAATTTATGAGGCATAAATGGAGTTCTGTAAGCTACATGAATTTCACCCTTGATGAATGTAAATGCGTGAAGCTCAAATGCAGCATCTTAAGTCACAATAGAAGTGTGTGAAGAAGTGGACAATGGAGCATCTCTTCAGCATCTTAATGACACAGGAATGCAATGTTCTCTCCTTCCATACACTTGTCACAGCTCAGTTACTGGTGAGAGGTTGAAGAAACACATCATGGTGTGTGCATGTATGTGCATGTGTGTGTGATCTCCAGCCTCAATTTTCATTTGGCTCTTACATAATAATTTAATATCTGCTGTTGATCCATCTTCAAATTATTCACCTTGGCAATAGACTTTCCTCCATTTTCCTTCTCTGCATATGTGTATTGTGCTCTCTGCCTTGTAATACCATCTGTTTCTCCAAATACGTGATAACTAATAAAGGTGCAATTGCATCAATGCTTTGCTTAAGTGGCATTTCCAATTATTACCATTTTTTTGCGCATTCACAAACTCAAGAAGAAAGAGATTGCACTGAGATTGCAGTGAGAAATGCACTTAAATCTACTTAATTTAATAAGCTGTTGAGATAATTGCTGTAATGTCTCATAGTTGTGCACATTCATACTGCATAAAGTAGCTAAAAAGTGCCTACTATGATCTCATTAAAATTTTTAAGTTTGTTGTCTCTGTCATGTCACAATTTACTGACAAAGAACCTGGCTGCATAAACTGACCAACAGATTTAGGAGTGGATTAAGTTGTATTTAGGACATCTACTATTTACATGGTTATTGTATGTGTTGAAAACTACCATATTTTACTTTCATGTAGCCTGTGTCATGATGTGTGTGTTATTTATAGGCCCTGGAGCACAAAATATGCAATGAAGTAAGAGTGATGTGTGCAACAGGAAAAAGAGTCATGTTCATATGTATTTAACGTTGCGGTTCGGTGTGTGTCAGATGGCCCTTTCATTTGTTCATAATAACCTCTGTAAGGACTATGACTCTGAAGCTTATTTCAACTACAGGCCTTGAAACCTACTCCCTTCTTAAAATGAGAGTGAAACAAAATAAGAGAACATGAGCAAATGATTTTCTGTTAAAGTTAAAGGCATTTTCGATGATTTTCTTTTCGTTTCTTCTCTTTTGCAAGTTTTAAATCAGCGGAGAACTCCCTGCGAGACCTCCCTTTAGACACATTTCAGTCAAAGGTCAATGTCATTTATATTCATACTTTACAAAATTGGACTTGTAATGTGAGCTTCTTAAAATTGATGGAAATTAAACTTTTAAACTCTGGACCGTTCACTTGGACTCTGAATGGGTGAATTTAAAACAGGGCTCTGATTTTAAATATGTCACTTTAACACTCAATAACACTCGTTCTTATTCAAAGTACACGGAGTCAGGGATGACATGTGCTTGTCTTTTGTGGTTTTATTATGATTTACTGCACATTAACATAGGTTAGGATGTGATTGCACTGTATTAATATTTTATTGTACTGTTTTACTTTGTACTTTGTAGTCTGATTGATTGATCAACTGACTGTTGATTGACTGATTGATATGAACATTGGATACTAAATTCTCTATGTTCTGGTGAAGTGCTAATCTATTAGTGCATGCTTTTTTTACATGTGTTTACAAGGGGGACAAAAATGAAGAAAATTAACAACAGGAGCACAAATTAAATTAACTAAACTTAAAAAATCAGTATAAACTGTTTTACTGCAAATGAATGCATAGAACATGCAACTTTTTTACATTTTACACTTTAAACATATGTAGAAGTTACATAAAAAGTTAATATGATTAAGTTGAACTTGTTTGATCTTTTCAAAATGGAATGGGCAGAATGGGCATTAAATCAATGAAATGAGCAAAACAGTGAATCAAAATAAGGCAGAAATAAGGCAGAAAATATTCCACAAAAATAATAAAAATCAGCAAGATGACCAACAGCATGAGAAAAAGCTAACAAAATAATCGGGAAAAAATAAAATGAGCAAAAATGTGGGAAAATAATCCCCAAAATGAATACAATTACTAATTAACAGAAATTTAAAAAATAAACAAAATTATCCAGGCAAAAAATTAAGAAACTGAACAAAAGGAGGAGCAAAATGACACAAAATAATATCCAAAATCAACAGAAATTTTAAGAATTAACAAAATAATCAAATTTTTAAAATAAATTAAACATAAGCAGAGCATATATAATATAATCCTCGTAATGAACAAAATGT
Organism: Pseudamia nigra; assembly: GCA_029823295.1. Lineage (NCBI taxonomy): Eukaryota > Metazoa > Chordata > Actinopteri > Kurtiformes > Apogonidae > Pseudamia > Pseudamia nigra. The sequence goes on along the minus strand of JAQQAE010013949.1, from coordinate 6,833 downwards.
TCAGGAAATGGACAGAAAGTGAGAAAATGAACAGCAAAAATAAACAATTGTGAAAAATGATCATAAACACAAAATAAGCGGAACGAAAAGGAGCAAGAACACCGCAGAATTAACGAAATAAGTAACAAAATGAGCCAAATAATGAAGAAAATTGACACGAAATTCACAAAATAGGCACAAAAATGTCAACATTTACAGTGAATTTTAGAAACCCGAGAGTTAGCAACTAAATAAAAAAATATAATAATAATAATAATAATAATAATAAACATGACACTCCACCCACGCCCACAGCCAGAAATGTGTGTCTATACCCCTAAGTTAACTTTTCAACAACTGAAACCTTATGTCACTTTCAGCTCCGTCCGTGGGCAGGACTCACCTGATGAGCACGGAAACCCCCACGTCCTCGCAGTTCTTGTACACCTGCCCCCACGTGTCCTGGATGATCTCCCTCTCGGCGTCGGACAGCGGCTCGGCTCGCTCCGGACGCTCCTCGCAGTCCACGTCCCCCCTCCGAACCCCTAGCATCTGCGGAGGTGGAGGGGGCGAAGGCGGCGGCGGAGACTCCCTGCGAGACATCCTCCTGCGGCGCAGCAGCCCGGAGGCTCCCAGCAGGGCCCGGGGGAGGTAGGGAGCGAGGGAGGGGGGGAGGGAGACGGAGAGCTGAGACCCCACGGCGGGAGCTGGGAGAGGAGAGTCAGGATGAAAAGAGGACCGGAGAGGAGAAGGAAGAGTGGAGGAGAGGATGAGGGGAGGAGGCAGGCGGCGCTCACAGCCAAAAAACAAAAGAAAAAGAAAGATGAATCTCCTGATCCCCCACCTCTCCAACTCACCCTGACTCTCTCTCTCTCTCTCCCTCTCTCTCTCTCTCCACCTAAAACTTATTTCTCTGCCTCTGTCCTCTTCACTCTTTTCACTTCTCCTCCCTGCTCTCTGTCTCTCTCCCCCGGTGAGGGAGATGCTGTCAGCGGCTGTTCTGCTGTAGGTCTCCCGTCACTGGTGCTCTCCCTCTCCCTGCTGCTCCTCCGGCTCTGGTGGAGGAGATGAAGCAGTCGGGGTCTGCGGTGTGTGTGGTGAGGACCTGATGAGATGAGAGAAAAACGGAGAGAGGGAGCGAGAGAGAGAGAGAGAGAGAGAGAGAGAGAAAGAGAGCGGAGGGTCTTTGACAACACCCCCATGCTCATCCAGTCTCTGCATGGTTTACATGTTGACACGTGAAACTGAGCAGATCATAGCCATTATTAGAAGCCAATTCCATTTATGTCATAATGGAGAGACGTGGTCTGCACTAGTCCACAGCCGCAAGTATGAGCAAGGTTACTTTTGAAAAGTAACGCAACCCCCGCTTCCAAAAAAAATGAGTCACTGTGTAAGTAGAAATTGAGTTTGATTGAAAACACTGAAAGCCCGTGTTTAGTAGAACATATGAGACGATGAAGCTGAAAAATGTTTCATTGTTTCTTGAAAATTACCTGCGTATTTTGAATTTAATGCCAGCAACACGTTTCAAAAAAGTTGGGCCTGGATAATGTTTCTCACTTTGCTGCATCAGTTCTTATAAACACGCTAAGTGTTTGGGAACAGACGAGACCAACTCGTGTATTTGTAGTGGAATGTTTTATGTTTTACAGAGTTTCTCTCAGTGTGTCATTAACCAATACCGCATCCTGGTGACGCAGTGCCTAGAGAGGGAGTGAGAGGGAGTGAGAGGAGGAACCGAACACTATGATGACGTGTCTGAAGTCCATCCTATGTGACACCTGATTGGTCCTGGTTTGAAAGTGATTGATTCATCGTGGAGCCAGTCACTTTTCCTGTTTCAGACCCAGAGCAGTAGACACCACTGTGACCCAGGTAAAGTCACTTCTAAGACTAGATGGGGAAAATAGACATAATTTAAATAAATTATTGGTAAAAAGTTTAAATAAAGAATAAATAAGCAGTATGAAATGCTATTTATTAATGATTATTTATAATTTCATATCATGTCTAAGTCAGATGAACAACTTTTTTATGGATGTGTATTGTTTGCTAGTTATATTTTGACATTATTTATCATTATCTCAATTCTTTTGAAGAAAATAATGAAAGGAAAAGAAAGAAAAAGACTGACGTTTTTCCCAAACAAACCAAGATGCCATCAAAGTAGTAGGAACATAGTATCACTTTTCCTGCCAAATAAAAATAATAGCTAAATAAAAAAAACAAAAGCTAGATATCAATGCCATAACTTGGCACATAGTTTATATGATAAATAGTTAAAACAAATTGCCAAGTATAGGATTGAAATTTTTACAACTAACTCTTATAATGTTTTAGCATCCTCTTAATTAACAAAAAAATGCTTGGCCACCAGTTCAACCAAATTTCCAGTCCAGTCGATGAAAGAAAAACCACACGCCTTGGATACTATGACCTGGATGACTGAGAATCTTCACAGACATGTTGGCCACCAGTGGGCCACCAGACCACCCTGCCGCCAGGGCTTAACGGGTTTTCTGGGGGAAACTCCGTTTTCCAGTCTTGTGATTTACTTTGTCATATTTTACTCTATGTCTCATAATGCTCAAAACATTTTCAAAGGGGTGACAAGTCAACACTCCAGGCAGGCTAGTTTAGTAGTCATACTCACATAATACAGTAACTCTTTCACGATGGAGCCATGCTGCTGGACGACACACGGAATGTGCTTTGGCATTGTCTTGTTGAAATAAACAAGACCTTCCAGGTAAAATACATTCTCTACTTGGCAGGATACCTGTATTGTTTACCCTTGATGTTGCCTTTGCAAAGGTTACCCTTGCCATGTACAATAACGCACCCTCATACCATCACAGATGCTGGCTTATGAACTGCACACTGATAATAAGGACAGTCCCTGTCTCTATTAGGCAAGAGTGTATAATGTTGATAATTTCCACTTTGCCTCAGTCCAATTTCAATGAACCTGTGCCCAGGAAGGGTAGCAGCTTTTGTGGATCTGGTTTATAAAGGGTTTCCTTTTTTACACAGTAAGGTTTCAACTACTACTTGTGCAGCGAACTGTGTTTATAGACAGTTCAGTTAGGATGTTCTTGTCTCGACCTTATATGCATTTTATTTAGGCAATGACTCTGCTCAAGAGATACTCTGGGACGATCTGTGCAAGATCGATGCAGATGACCCCTGTGATTTTATATGATGAAACTAGAGTACAGAAGTATGCTTTGGAGTTTTACACATTGTTATTAATTCAGCCTAATTCAGGAGGAAGTTGGGGAGGTGGAAATTATTTGTTGGATCTGCAGGTGAGCGATGGTCATGTGTGGCAGCAGCGTGGCAAGATGAATGAGGATGGCTAGAGTTTTTAAAGCTACAGATGATTAGGGGTGTGTAAAGCAGCGATGACGGTGATTGGACAGAAAATTAGGCACCGACTTCCACATCTGCCTGAACTACAGCTTTATTTGTTTTTAGAAGTGTTCCTGAGCCCATTCCGTGACGCCCAACACACAATCAGTGCTACCTGAGGGATTCACATCACAGTTATCCAGCACTGGTTTTCAGCCTTGTTCCTGAGTGTACAAATATTTCTTCAGATTCTCTGAATCTTTTAGTTACAGTGTATTCTGAATTGTAGGATATGAAAAGAATACAGGGATTCTTTCCAACTTTACACTGAGAAACCTTATTCTTAAATTGCCACATTACTAGTTTTTCTCTGACCCCGTTGCCATCTTCAGTTCAGAAACAAACAGCCTCTGCTGGATGCTTGTTTTATACTCAGTCTCAAACTGGTGTACATTCATTTCATCAATGATGAGATGTTACACCAGCTGTGATTTTAAGCACTTCACAACATTTCAATTACATGTTCACTGATCCAATGTTTTCAAAATGAGTGGCATCAAATTCAAAATGGGCAATTTTCCAAAATAAACCAATTCAATTTTCAGTGTTAACATTTCTCTTATTGTCTTTGTGCTATTTTATTTTAGTTTATTTAATACAGACATAACAGTAACATTGGTTCTTGTACATTTACACATGTACAAGTTCCAGATGCACTGCTTTAGGTGTTGTCAGTATCAGTTTGGGATTTTAATGTTTTGCAAATCATTTACACAGATACCCAACTTTTTTGGAAAAGATGTAGGTGATGTAGCTATTTTATCAACCTCATCAAAAATAATATAACCTTAATATATTTGACTGCTTTATGATAACATGTTTTGAATGCAGCAATAAAATGGAAAACTGAAAAATGTTGTTATTATTATTGCTGTTAAACTTTAGCCACTTGAAGTTACTCAGTATAGCTTGCATTAAAATGAGGTCACATCCACTAAAATAAATCCCAAATATTTTGCACATTTAAGCGTTACACATTATTTTCAATCATCAAAAAGTCAAAAAGTGTAATATACAGTAATTACACATTTTTCTCAGGAACTGATCACTTTTACATTTACTCAAGTACTCAAGTACTTACTACATAACACCATGTGGCTAGTTACTACCCAACACCAATAAACTAATGAAAAAAGCAGAGGCACTTTATTGTATTTCATAAGGCTTCCTTCCCTGGGCCTATGATATTCCATTAAATGAATTGTCACATGGTGTGTGGATTTTCATTTCGTTTAAATAAATAGACATTTTCTGCATGACTAGGAAATGCAGGAAAAATCTCAAAATTCCCAGAGGGATAAAGCCAGACAGCAGCGTTATGTGGCCCCATGTTCAATTAACACCTACCCTGATGTATGTGTCTTTCATGAACTGTTCTAGACCATTGACAATAACCCTGGTGTTGTTTTTCTGATTGTAACAGTTCTAGATAAGACCGAATCCTGGAGACAGAGTATGTATTTGACTTGTGCTTGGAGGAGTCTGTTGATAAATGCAACTGTACTGCAGAATGTGATGGCAGCCTGTTGATATTGATATTTTTCTCCAGTGGACATAATCAGAACCAGACAAACAGCAGGTGACATATTGCTTCATCTCTGTTGTCACTGGAAACATAGTGTGTTTTCTTTATCATTCAGTGATAAAGAAAACACAAATACCTACTGTAGGACAGGGGTCTTTTTTGGTCTAAAAATAAGAAAGTAAGGTAATAAGCATAAAAGAAAATGACCAGAAAATAAGCAAAAATGAACAGGCCTAAGGCTAAACAGAACAAAATAATGCAGAACATGAACAATATGATTAGGAAACCTATCAAAAAATGACCAAAATTGTAAATTGACTGAATGAAAAAGGAACAAAAATGAAGAAAATAATTATCAAAATGACAAAAAAAACCTGTCAATAATGGAGAATACAGAACAATACAAAACAAAAAAGATTCAATGTCATTGTTTCAATTATTTTAGTAATTTTGAATTCATTTTTGATCATTTCATTAATTCATTCATTTTCTTGATTATTTTTCATTTGTAGTTAATTTTGCATATTTTCTTTTTCGTGTTTTGTCATTGTCTTGATTATCTATTCCATTTTGTTAATTATTTTGTTCATGTCTATTTTCATCTTTGTTTATTTTCTTGATTATTTTTGTCATTTTTGTTCTTTTTTATTTTCTTATTATTGCTGATTATATTCTTCATATGTATCTATTTTTTTTTTTGCTAATTTGGCTTATTTTATTTTTCAATGTTTTAATTTTCTCAGTTATTTGGTACATTTTGTTAACTGTTGATTTTATTTAGTCTATTGCAGATATGTGTATATATGTGAATATTTCTCTCAAGTACTGGAACTAAACCATGACTAAAGTGTCAGTCGATAGTAGACTTAGATTCCTCAGGTGGCAGAAAACACAAATACTACCATGTGCAGCTGTTTTCTACCAACTACTGACACTGATAATATTTCATCATTGTGTTTAGATACAGATTTCATGCTTTACTAGATGCCCTGATTCTTCTTCACTTGATTCTTTGTTGATAAACCTTGATACAAAAACACACGTAGCAGTGTGAGCTCTGTTCCAGTCACATATATATATTGACTTACTGCTCCATTATTTGGCCTCTTGATTTTATTTTCACTCTGCCCTCAGATTCATCTTGGTGGCTGATTACAGCTCTCTACCTTCTATAATATACACACCTGGTCGGCCTCCTCTGTCAGAGCTGTGTAATCACCCTCGATAGTGGGAAGACCAATCTCATCTCAGAGCTGTGGCAGTCAGCCACATATTTAACTTTCCCCAGGATCTGTGAACCAAAACCGATCAAGGAGAGGAGGTGTGAATCCTTGTGAAATCCCATCATATGACACCTAACACCTCTGGGTAGTTTCAGAATCAGGCTGAAGGGAAAACCCTGCTGAGCAAACATCATGGAGAGACTTAGAATGTCATTTTAAACATGTATGTCTTGTTTTTATTGGTCTCTGAGTCTGGAATAAAGGTTGAAATGATCGGAATAAATAAGCAATACAGAGGCATGGGTATTGTGTGGACAAGGAGGCAGAGGGCGGAGGTGTCAATGAAACAAGAATGAACAAAATCATCAAAAAATGAACAAAATTGAAGAACAAAATGAATAAAATAATGTCAAAATGAATAAAACCAAACACAACTAATTAACACAGAGCAGAAATTAACCACAAAATGAAGAGAAATTAGCAAAAAAAATGAACCAAATACTGTAATCAAAAAACAAAAAAGAGGCAGATGGCCGCCTGCCCTGAGCCGCTGGTTCTGCAGGAGGTTTTTCTCTTCTGTTAAAAGAAGGTTTTCTTCCCCCCTGTCGCCTTTGGCTTGCTCTCGGTGGTTCTGTTGTGTTTACTCTCTGTATAGTCATGAGGTTTCGGCCTCGAATTGTGAAGCGCCTAGA
>JAQQAE010013948.1:0-12563 GCA_029823295.1 Pseudamia nigra | reverse complement strand
AACCTCTCTTATCTTTTTAAATGGGTGAACTTGCACATTTTTACGTTGCCCAATACTTATTGGCCCCACTGTACAACACTACAAACCACATTCATTCTAGTTTGTGGTCTGGTGCTTCTGGTGTGCTCTGCTGTGTCCCAGAATGCAAATCACATCTGGTGAGAGGAGGACTTTAGGTCAGTCTTGCAGAGTAGACTTAGTCAGTCAGATTGAAGTTGGACCATCTCCTCTACTGTCACAGTGAAGGGATAGGATGTTGTGGTGTGGGCTGACTTCACTGCACAACATGATATGCAGGGTTTATTAATGTAAGTGAATGTGTCCTGTTACAGTTTCATAACGAACTGAAAGGTCTGTAAAATTGTATTTTGCACCATTACACACGTGTCGTTAAATCCCAGCAGCTCTCTGAGTTGCTGTAGTGAGTCACTTCATTTTTCCAGTCGCAATGAAAATGTTGCAAAAAGTGCTGAGAGTGAAAGCGGAATATCTGAATACATGAGTGGAGACATATTAAAAAAATCAGTGTGAACAGTCTAGAATGTATTCAGTAGCCATGAATATTACAACAATTAAACCTATGTAATACAGCAGCAGTCAGGATATATTTGTTTAATACTTTTAAAGTGTGAAAGTTTAAAGAGCAGCTATTTAATTCCATGCGACTCTGAAAAGCAGATAATTTGACAAAGTCAGATAAATAAAATGCTGGTAGTTGCAGACCCTCATGAAAAACAAACACTGCTTACATCTGTGGCTGTTGGCTTGACATGAACACAGCTATTGCAGTATTACGGTTTTCAAAGCAGCTTTACTAGACTAATGATTCTATGCAGTTATTTTGAGCCATGCCAAGTTCAATTACCACGTTCACACCTACGAGAATGATTCACACTGAGAGGAAAAACAAACCAGTGTAGGGTAAGTGTGAAAACACCCTAAAAGGGTTTTAATTAACAGTTATATTACTCCTGATTGTAAATGTGTTTTCTGTAGGACGACGTGCTGCTGAATGACAGTCAAACTCTTGGAAATTGTGGCTTCACAAATCAAACAGCCCGACCTCAGGCCCCCGCCACGGTGGGATTAGCTTTCCGTCTGAGCGGTGAGTAGTTCAGTTTGTTACTTACAAGTGAATGTTTTCTTTTAAGTTCAGGCTTTGCTCCTATACGACTTATGCTTTAACTTATGACGGATGGTTTTGTCTAGTGATGGAAATAACACGTCATAAACAACCACAAAGCTAACAAAATAATCAACAAAGTGAACAAAGTATTCAAGTAAATGAACAGAAATATGAAAATGTATCAAAATAAGAAAAGTAATGATCCAAATAATCCACAAACCAAAACATTGAACGTAATCAGGAAAATCAGCAAAAATTCAAAAGGAACAAAAACAAGCAAAATATGAACCAGATAATCTGCACAATGAATGAAATGTGCAAAAATGTCAAGTAAATGACAAAAAAAAATCAACCAAATGAACAAAATGATAAACATATTGAAATATTTTTTGTGCCTCTAGACATTTTTTTTCCCATCCAAAATGGCTGTTAAAATTATGAAGGTTGCTGACTACTTTTTAGAGTTAAACAAAAAAAAAAAATCGAACAACCTGGAAATATTATGGACGTTCACAATGATTTATTTCTAAGTTTGGGTCCCAAATAGATGCTGTACTTATCTTATTGGTCTTGAGTTAAGAAAACAAACAGTGACCTACTGCTCTAAGCTGTCACTTGTTTTGTTTTTCGCACATTCTTGTTTCTCCATCAGATGATTCTTTTGAGCAGCTGAGGATCGAGCCCTTCTCCACTCCCCCAGAGCTCCCAGACGTCATGAAGCCCCAGGACTCGGGCAGCACAGCCAATGAGCAGGCTGTACAGTGAAGAAGGGGTGGAGTTAAAGAGGGTCGCACAGGGGTTTTAAGGGAGGACATGTGGGGGAGGGCGGGGGTTGAATTTGGGAAGTAACGCCTCAGTCGGGGTGAGTTCTACCTTGCTGACGAGAGCTGGGCATAAACAATTACAAACACTGATTCCCCTTCTTGTAAATGTGAGGGCGGGTTGTTCATTTGTCCTGAAATCGATGAAAGCATGCTAGACAAATTGATAATTTCACCCTTCGGATACCTGTCGGAGTTGTCACGACACTGTCAGTCATCCACGAGATTGGCTGAACATAAAGAAATGTACCTCGTATTTAATTAATTCTAGTCTTTATTTGGGATAAGGTCAATGCTGCCTTACTTGTGTTTTTTTTATTTTGCTGGCTTAAATGTGAGAATTGATAAGGTGTGACATTTTTAGGCTTTTATGTTCGTGTTTATTAAACTGTTACTAGGATTTAACATGTTCTTTGGTCTTTCACCTACATATGTGTTGCAACAATAGCTAGGAGTTTGTGGATTTCTAAGTTGCAATCTATATTTCAATGACATTTGAACAGTAAGAATCTGAAGTGAAACAGATTCACTGCTGTCAGAAGGTCCGGCATTAAAAGGAGCATTTCTCTTCACTTTTTTGTGGGTTTGTAGCTGCTCACAGACCTCACTGGGACTGAACGCAGTCATGGGAATCCACAGCACATGATGCCGGTGTGGACCTGGTGCTAAAAATGAAACAACCATCAGGCTAAACAGCAGTCACAAAGGAACTAGTAATTATTATTGATCATTTGTACCTTACTAATGATGGTGGGAACTAACCAGCCTTCCTCTTTGGTGTTTGATTGTAAATCACAACATCTTTGTGATGTTAGTGAGGTTTTGTTGACTTCAGTCAGTGGGCCTAAATGTTTCTAGTAATGATGAGTTTTAAGGTTGTTTGATGTGTAAAGACATGAAACTGCCCATTTAGTTTTAGGTCATGCTGCAGCTTGTTTTATTGTACACCATTATTACCTTAACAGACATTGTTTTTTTCCTGAAATTAAAGGAGCATTATAAATAAAACCCACCTGAAAATATAAATGTAATACTGTTCCTCATAAACTCACAATTTAAATGAAAAATCCTTATCTAACGTGGAGAGTGCGGTGTTGAACAAAAAATGTTGACATTAAGGCAAAAAAGTTTTGCAAACTGAAGCTGTTAAACAGTGGGATGTGATGGAAGTTGCACTTGTAACAGATTTATCATTAAAACAACTGTTTTTCATCTTTGTTGTGTTTTCTGTGCTTTTCTCATATTATCACTGTGTTGTGTATGTTTGGACTCATCAGTTTTTGTTTTTTAAATATAATTTTTAAAAATAATATTGTGCATAACTATAACATCAGGATTTTGCTTAAGATATTTATTAATAAACAGGAGGGAAATGCTTAAATAATTAGTTTGCTTAAGTGGGAAGTGGCCATTTAAAAGGCTACAAGCCTCTTTCAGGTCCCAAATTCATCTTTTGGTGTATGCTTCTGCCCAAATCAAAATAAGAATACCTTTACTGTAATGTTGCATACACAAATTTGACCATTTATGTTCACAAACTCGCATGCACTTCTACACACATTAAAAGTAATTATTGAAAATAAAAGATCTGTATGCTGTATAAACTGAATACATTAGTGATGAATATACAAATCTATCAAAATGTTTTGACAGTACTTATGCAGTTCTGCTAATACTGTAAAGACAAATACTAAGTTGTGTTAATTATGAAATTTGGCTAGAAGGATTCTGAGGATCAGGAGTGTTATGGAATGAGATTTTGGGGCGTATTTCCAAAATGCTTGACACATTCTCAGCAAAAGTTGATCTTCCACCCAATGTCATCTACCCCCTTCCATGAAACTGACACCTGCTGTTGCTAGGGTATAAATTTGGAGAAAATAATTTCCTTAATCCTAACACGTTTAAGTGTTTATGCAACAATATCGCCTTTATATTTGCTTGGCGATCTGGATTGGGATAGGGTTTGGATATAGGTGGACTTTCCGACGGTCTTGAAAGCAACACGCTTTAGCTCACTGGCTACATGAGCATTTTGCTACCGCGTCCATTAGCATCATGAGTTAGCATCACGTAGCTACAACACGTACGAGTGTGTGGTTAGCATCACTACCATGGTTAGCATGTATGGCTCAAGCAGCTAAAGTTGTATCCAATGCCTGATTAAATCCCTGTTGTATGACTTTAAATTGACATTTGTTAGCCGTCAACTGCACAAATGGACGTCGCGGAGCACGTGGTGTGTGCGGGCAGGGCCGTGATGGAGCTGGTGGAGCGGGAGTGGCAGCCTCTGTCCCCGGGGGAGCTGGACCAGCGGCTGGACCAGGCGGTGGAGGAGATTCTGGAGGCAGAGCTGATGGCAAGACTTCAAGCTCAGCCTCCTCCTCCTCCGACCGTACACGTACAGTTGATACCGGGACAAGAACATATGGAACCGCAGGTTTTACACACACAGGCATCAACATCTTTCTCAATAGAGGAAGAAACAACAGAGTTCCATGAAGACATCGCGGACAGCTCTGCAGTCAAGGTGAGCAACAGTTTGTCCAGCAGCTCCTTTCATCACTCCTCAAATAAGCTTATGTTTTATTGGGGTGGAAGAAGCCATATTCATATTCTTTTATACATTCAGTAACTTGAGTAAAAGTGCATAAAAATTACTTTTTACCGAACAGAGAAATCATTAAAGCTGTCAGACAAATGGAATACTGTACAGTGAAGTGAAGTAGTATATGTTTCAATAGAAAGTTGCATACTGTAGAAAGAAAACATTATAAAAATTAAAGTAATCAAGGAAATTAGTAAAAAAGAAAAAATTAACAATGAAGAAAGTGTGAAAAATGTGTAAAATAATCAAGAGAATAAAATAAACTTTATCCCTTATGGGAAAATCAGCTCAATTCAATATGGAGGATTATATAATTAAGTTGTCCTTAGTTTGCCATCAGCTCTGGCCTGGAACAGTCTGATGGATATTACTGTAATATGGATAGATAATATAGATATTTGGGATTTAAGGAAACTTAAAATGAGTAAAGTGATGGAGAAACTGAAGAAAATAAAGAAACAAATGAATGAAATAAGCAACATGAACTAAAATAAAAACAACGAAATCACATAACATGGCATAAAATTTTAATGTATGACATGCCTAATAACTTATTTGACTAATAATATTTAACTTATTTGGTTCACTTTGATCTACTGTTGTGACCAAAAGCATTGCATGAAGATTAACAACATCTAAAATCAACATAAATGAACAAATATGGTTTTATATGTGCTTCTACATCTTCTGTTAAAAGTATGTTGTCTCTCTTAGTACATCGCAAACCTTCTTCAAAGTTCCAAGTCCAGGACTCGACTGGCTGGACGGGCTCGTTTGTCTCTGTCCCACACCGTCCTGCTGTCCCTCACTCTGCTGTCCAAGCGCATCAGCTATCGGTCTGTGTCCAGACGCTTCTGCCTGGAGAAAGGAAACATCCACAGAATCTTCTTTTCTTTCTGTGAGCGTGTCTGCATGCTGGAGGAACGCGTCATCAGGTGGCCAGGTGGTAAGTTAAACAGGGCGTCTACAAAAAGTCTTAAAAAGATTTAAAATGTCTTAAATTCAGATTTACAAAAATCAGGCTGTAGGAGTCATCTTGTTCGTCTCAGATATATGATCTAATGTTCACATTTCTGACGCTTTTAAAGCTAAAACTTCAACTAATGTTTGTTTTTTTTTTTTACTTTGGATTTCTCTCTCCTCTTCAATTTTGTTCATTTTAGCAAATACTGTATTTTGTTCAGTTTTTATTCACTCTGTGATTACTTAATTTGTCAATTGGTGGATTATCTGGTAGAGTTTTTTTTGTTAATTTTATGTTCTATTTATAATTATTTTTGTTTTGTTGATTTTGTGGAATTTATAAAATATATGTTTGGCTACTTTTTTTTCATTTGTTTAGTTTTTGATTATTTTGTTTGTTTTACTGTTGATTTTGTGGAATGTTTTATTTTTTCATTATTTTGGTCATCTTTCCATTTTGTTGATTAGTTTGTTCAGTTTTGGTCAATTGGTAGATTTTCAAAAAAATGTTTCTTCGTTTTGTAGATTATTTTGATCGATTTTGTATTCTTTTGTTTTCTCTAATAGTGTTCATTGTTAATTTTTTGTGTATTTTCTTGATTATGTTGTTCATTGTGTCACTTAATTTGCTTGTGAATTCCAGTGTTCACAACATAAAATCAAAATGAACAAAATAAATTCAGTTTTTGTTTTTAATGCATTTTATTATCTTGTATTTGAAAAAAAAATTACATACTGTATATAAAATGCATGCACATGGATTCTTCTGCAATAAAAATATATGAAGATTAACTGATTAATTTGTTAAAGTACAGTATATTATAGGGTTACAAACATCAACCTGAAATAAAATCTGCACAAAAATCTCTTATGAAATGTGATAATGGTGTGAATTAGTTGGTGTTTGTGTCTGTTTTTCAGGTGAAGAGGCTGCAGAGCATGTTTTCCCATTTTCCACTCTGCTGGGAAAAGACATGACCCAGGAAGAGGACCAAACCATCCCCGGTGTCCTGGGAATGCTGGGACACGTCAGGATCCCTATCCGGCTGCCTATAGGAAAACATGACGTGGACAGCACAGTATCTGAGGTGAAGAGGATGAAAAAGGAGGCACATCCTGACTCGTGGCTAAACCTCGAGCTCATATGCAACCATATGGGCCAATTCATTCACTGCAGAATCAGTAAAGGATCAGATATGGACAGAGGCAGTATTGTGAGAGACAAACTCAGACAGCATCCTGACATGTTGCCAATTCATTCCTGCCTTGCGGCTAGAGCCGGTTACCCTCTCACTCCTCAGATTTTAACTCCATACACAGAACATCTAGGAGCGAAGGAGGAGCTCTTCAACAAAACACTGGAGGAACATTTTCACATGTGGGATCAGGCTGTCGCCAACCTGAGAGCCAGATTCCAGAGGCTCAGGTATCTCGATATTGCGAACTATGAACGAGCCAGAGCTGTTGTGCTCACTGCCTGTGTGCTGCACAATGTATTTGTGGACATGGGACAAGTGGTTCAAGGAGAAGTTGAAAAAGGAGAGGAAGATTTAATACAAGTAGGAGAAGGTGAGGTGGATGAGGAGGGAGCAAGAAGACGTAATGCCATTGCAGATTTGTTACTTAGAAATATGGACTCTGAGAACAAACGATAAGATGCAATTCATAGAAATATTCATGTATTTGTTCACACACATGTAATACAGGGTTTTTGCTGAGTTGTCCCCAGTGGGCAGTGAAGCCCCCTGCAGAAATTTCTTAGAATTTCATGGGGGGGGGGGCACTGTGGCACTGTTCATTTGGTTCCAAACAGCCTTGACTCACATAATGATACATTAAACTTCTACCTAAAAATGCTAAGTGGATAGATTTTTGTCAGGAGTCATCATGGTTTTATTTGGACCCTTTAATAAGTGATGTAGTCCGTTTTAAAATTTTTGCTCCATTAATAAGATATTATGGCAAATAGTCTGACAAATCTCTGCCGTGCTGGACTTTGACAGGTCTGTATGAGAGCTCTACTCATCTGCAGAGTCGGATGTTCATGGCTTCTATTTATTTAGCAGAATAAGTTTTTACTGACAGTTCTTACACCAGCAACAGTATAATATGACATTGTTAGGTAATGTTTGAGGAAGTTTTATGGATTCTTCACCTTCACTTCTCCATATATGGTCACATTTTACTCCAAAATCACATCCAGGAAGTAACAACCTGCTTGGCCTCAAAACATCAGTTAAGAAACCAATAGATGATGTCACAGGTACCTGTCACTAACATATACAGTCTGTGGTTTTATCACAAAGGGAATAACAAAACTGTTTGCCTTTGATTGAACTGGTGTCACGTTTATTCAGAAATTAAACAAACACGAAAACAGCGCCATCATATCCTGTTTTACTTGATTAAAAAATGGACAAATAAGGAATGCTAGTTTTTGTATATTCACATAAATAAAAACACCAGGATGGTCTAAATCCCATGTGTTTATCTTAATGAGTTATGTTAGAATGACTGCAAAATCATAGTTTATTCACACACTGAACTTTTAATACAGCATCTAAAATGACAGGAGTCTGTGGATATAAAAAGGAAATGGACAGTGTGCTTGAATGCCAACACCTCTGGAGATCTGTGTTCTGTCAATATGTAATAACTATAAAATCCAAATTAGCCAACTATGAGTTTTGTAAATTACTTTTTGTCACATAATCAGAAACTCACAATTGATTTCACATTTCATAATTAACATTTTGTTTACTCAGATGTTTGTATCTATACATCAGTCTTTAAGTTCTGTTAAAATTGTTAATAGCCTCATAACTATCCTGATTAACAGTTGGACAAACTTGTCTACAGAGAACTCTGTGTAGTTGCTGCCTCTAAACTTGTGTTGTGATTTTGGTAAGAAGTCTCTGACAGAGCTCCTACCTCCCTTTTATATCCACGTGTCCACTCCACAAGTTGGACATAATGAGGTCAAACCTTCGGGTAAAACTTTGAAAATCATAAGTATTAAAACTCAAGATCATTACCGGTAGTTATTTTGTCATCATTTTGAGATGATTGACAACAAAGCTTGTTTTCTTAGAATGTTGCTATTTCCTGTCAGCATTTAGTACATGCACAGCACCACCAGTCATCTTCATGTCTAGACTACATGCAGTAGTGCCAGTGCATCAAAGAACTACACACTGTATTTATTAAGTGTCAGCAATACAAGTGAGAATGTAACCTGCGCTGCTGCTGCAAATTAGTAAAAGACACATCACATAAAAAGCACAAATATAATTTAATTATGTTTCTTTCACTTCATACTTTGTGACCCACTCAGAACACATCTGAGCCACCAGTCCCACTTTTGCGACTGAAATCTGGGATATGACTTTCTGTCCTACTTCTTTTTGTTCAGCTCTTCTGTGTTCACACTGACCAAGTTATTCCCAAAAACTGTAACAGTAAAAAAAGTGCCAACATGACCCGTTTAAAGCCTGGGATTGCTCTGACAGTTTTCTTCATTTAGCATCAAAACACAAAGGACCTAAAATCCCATCTGTTCTGGCTTTAAATTCCATCTTTTTGCGTATTGTTCTTTTGAGCCAGACTAGCGATGGCTTGAGCTAAATTGTTGATGGCCTCTATCTTCCTTTCCTCCAGGGCTTTCTGTTGAGCCCACATGTTCATCTTCCTCTCCTGCAGCTCCATGTACAGCTGTAAGATGTCCTGTGATGGTCTGGTGGGACAGGGGGCAGCAGCCACAGGGGGAGTAGGGAGGATGGGGGTGAACTTCTTGCTGGCTATGGCTTTACCCACTCTGGTCCCGCTGAGTTTGGCTCTGCGCTGGGCTTCAATCTCCTCTCTGCTTTTGCCCAAGACCTCATGCATGGCCTTGAAGAACTCCCAGTGGACACTGGCAGCTCCCAGCCTCTTGGCGCGCTCAGCGTTCTTCCTGTAGGTGGCCAGCATGTTCCTCCACTTCAGGTCACACTCATAGGCCTTCACAGTGATGTCTGTGACCTCTGACTCCTTCAGTTTGGCGTTCACCTTCTCCGCAACCAGCTCCCACAGCTTCTTTTTCTTGCAGACTGGCTGGTCAAAAGCCTGATCCATTTCAAGTCGGATGTTAACAAGATGCCACGTGGCCTGCAGTGTCCATATAAACTCTGAACAGGGAGATAAACGTGACATTATGTCAGTATTACAGGTAATTCACAATATTAACTTATTTTTCATTTTTAAATGAAGTCATAGCAAACCATTATTCAAAGATAAACATCTTTACTAAAAGGTTTATATGTTCACTATCAACACAAATAATAAAAATACCACTTGCAAAGGTGTCAATGTGCGTTATTAGAAAAAACAAATATACATCGTATGAAATAATGCACCTCTGGTATGAAATTACTGTATAATGTTAACAAGCAAAACAGCATTTTGAGTTTTTGTTTAAAAAGAAATAATGCAATAATATGGATTCAGCAAATTTGACTTTTTTTTTTTTGTGCTTTTCATACACCAAAGACTTCGCATCAAATAAATTCAATATACTTCCCAGTCCCAGATGAAATCATGTCATTGGTAGGTAAGTGTGTTTACCAATAATATGATTTATTAATTTTATTCAAAATATTTATACTCAATACTCAAGCATGAATTTAAAGTATTTGTACTTAGTGCTTACATTTTCCATTCAGGTACAGTACACCTCAGAAAAAAAACATTGGACTTTGATCTCAACATTTAATTAGTCAGGGTTAGTTACTAGTTTTATAAAGTTAAAATTCAACACAAGACCTTAAAACATAAGACACAATCAGCTGATCCCACTCTTTCAGTTTCCTGACATTTCAGATAGTTATGAGTTTGTAACATCTCTTCCAAGTAGTCACTTTTCCAATGTAAACTGCTCACATGCTTTTATTTCCGTATGTTTGTGTCTTCCTGCTGGATGTTGACCTGGTTTAAACTACATTTTGCTGCTACTACATTATGATGGCAAACATGCTACCTGTAACGGATTTGGGCCTATTTTTAGATTCACGCATCGGTATTTCTGTTGAAGTGGGCTCATTTATTAATTAATTCTTAGAAAGTGCACGTTGACTGATCACGTGATTATATACTGTGAATGACATTTGTAGCCATCATAACTGCACTGCGCATTCATCAGTGTCTTCATTTGATGATTGCAATCTGTTCAACTTCAGCTTGTACTAACCTCCTTTTGTTTTATCGGTGTCCACACTTGACACCACCGTTTCCTTTCCTTCCACTTCAGTACTTTGTATCACAATTGTCTCAATTACCTCCATATTATTAAACTAACTACGGCGAAAATCTTTGCAAAGTTATTATTCTTATCTATCGTAGAATTTAACAACCTCTCAATGGCACCGATGACTTTTCTCGCATGAAGTAAACCGATGATTATAACAACGTTACTTAGTATCGTGGGATTTGTAGTCCGTTTTTGTTACCCTTAATAGGCTTTGGGGCATTTTGGTGTACCGGCTGAACTACAATCCCTAAACGCCGTGGCCCACTTGAGGTGGGCAGTCCAAGGATACGTTCACGGGAAATGTAGTTTTTAAAGGCAGACATTTATTGAGAGTATCAAAGGACACTGGAATTAGAACTACAAGTCCCAGCATTTGTCTAATTGACACACCTCTCACTCCCTGCTCCCTCCCTCGGTCGCCCCTGTTTTGTTGTTTGGCTAAAGATGGCGTTAACGGCTAACGTTGGCGTTTGCTTTTTGTTTCCCAAATATTTTTCGGCAGTGGCATCAAAACAGTGACAAAATAGAGATGTAACTTGTTATTTATTGTAGAAAAATATTCTATATTGAGCAAATACACGGCCATTTCTTACAATAACGCTTGGTCGGTGTTTTTACAACGTAGGCCTGTTTTGAAGGGAGTGGACCAGAGCTGATTGAACTCAATCTCCCGGCAGGATTTGCGGCGTCAGGTGGTACATCGCTCCTTTCCCATGCTGGTACGTGTAGTTTGTGAACCACACTGATGTTTTTTAATGGAAACTTATGACTGAACTTCACTTCTAAAAATAGCTGAACGACAATTTAAGGAAATGGACATGTTGAGTTTCTCAGATTTTCACTGGAAGCCCCGAGTGATGCTCCACGGTCTTTTTGTGTATAATATCCGTTTAAACTGAGAGGAGACACATTTAAACAAAGCTGTAGCCTGCCAGGGAGATGAACTATGGCTGCACCTGTTGTGCAGAGTGACCGGAAACCATCTCGAGCACCTGTACCGTCCAGGGAAGGACACTCATCCTCACCAGAGTCATCTCTGAGCTGGTGCTTGGCCCATCTCTCCAGACCCAAGTCAGAGAATCAGGGCAATGGAAAGGCAAATTCGGGTGACAGTGGTACAGAAATGGACAAAAGATTCAGGGTTTTTCAGTGGAGAGCTCTGGTGGCTATTCGGACCCAACACATAAAAGGTGACAAGGCTGGCATTGCTAGATTCAGAACTCAGGGTGGACTCCGACCACTTCTGGACCTGCTCAAACACCCTGAATGCTCCAGGAAAACCCTGGACCTGGCTCTGAGCATCCTGGCCAACTGCTGCACTGAGATGGAGACTTGTATTGAGGTAAAGAACAGTCTTTTAGTTTTGTCTGTTTTGAAATTTAGTCTTAGAGGTAAATTAGCAGTTGTTTTTTGTTACAATAATTGGCTAGTTTTAAATTTGCTTTAGATTTTCACTTATGGGAAAAAAACCTCTCCTAGATGCTCAAGAACATAGAAAGGACAGATTACATTAAAGCAGTGCTTCTCAATTATTTTCTGTCATGCCCCTCCTAGGAAGAAGAAAACATCTCGCGCCCATAAGTAGTATCATTTGTCTATAAAATTGTTATAAGTACACCTCTGCATAACAATGTATCCTTATTAACGTATGAGAATAAAAAAAGAAAGAAATATGGACCAACTTACAACAAAGAATAGCTTTATTAACTGTAACAGAAAAGATTTAAAGTGCATCTGAAATTCAAAAATAAAATTAAATCCTTA
>JAQQAE010013947.1:0-12565 GCA_029823295.1 Pseudamia nigra | reverse complement strand
TCCTAGACTCTTGCCTTTCCTCTTCTCTCTCTGCCTACGGACACGCCTCCCGCCTCTCCTTCTTTGACCAACAGTAGCCCAGTTTCCACCAGCACCCTGTTGGTTAACAGCACTGATGGCGGTCGTTGTTAACCTGGGCCCCGACCGATCCGGTTTGGAAGTCATATGAATGTTTTGCATGTTTGATTTGGCATAGGTTTTACGCCGGATGCCCTTCCTGACACAACCCTGTGCATTTACCCGGGATTGGGACCGGCGTAAGAAAGAACACTGGCTTGCACCCCTCCCTCATGGCTGCTTTAGCACTCATTGCCTAACTACATGTTATATAAGAACAGATGTATTTACAGATGTAGGATCAGTGATATGCAGCCCTGGTTGTGTCTATGAATGGATTTTAGCAACTCAGTGTTCCACCCAAAAGTCCAACCTTAGTTTAATTATCAAAAAATCATCCAGATTTTTAATGTCTATGAAGAGAGCAGGCAATGTTATTTAGAAAAAAGGTTGTAGCAATGAGATCCATGTTAGGTCATCCAAAAGAATCCTTTATTTGGGCAGAAATTCAGCTCTGTGCTTCAATCAGCCAATCAGAATATTTGATGTGCATCCAGCATTGCTTGTGTAGTTTAAAACTGGAGTTAATAAGATGGCACTCTCAGGGTCTTATATTGCAGCTCATTTATAATCTTGACCATCGCAAAAGGACAGTTTTTGCATTATGATAAAATGGCAAAGGTTTTGATAAAATGGCTGAAATCAACGTGTTTGGAATGACAACACGTTGATTTACGGGTACATGACCTAAACTTACAATAGAACTATGAATACTGTGTCACATGGTCAACATATTACCATTTGTTTGATTTTGTTGATATCACATCAGCCAGAAGGTACTCTTCATATAAATATGAACGCTAAGGTACATCTAGCAGCCCTGGCTACAGCTGATCTGAACTTATT
This sequence comes from Pseudamia nigra, assembly GCA_029823295.1. Classification (NCBI taxonomy): domain Eukaryota; kingdom Metazoa; phylum Chordata; class Actinopteri; order Kurtiformes; family Apogonidae; genus Pseudamia; species Pseudamia nigra. The sequence continues at coordinate 11,602 of JAQQAE010013947.1, read as the reverse complement.
TGATGTGGACTTGGACTTCTCAGGAAAAAAAAATATGAGAATCTGCTGATTTTCAAAGCAGAAGCATGTTGAAGTCCATCATTTTCCCATGACAAACTCCTGCTGACATTTCCACCCTGAACTTAAGCTGCCCTGCCTCCTGAAGCATCAACTGCCTCTCTCTCCACTCCCTGCTGGTGCAACTTCCCAGCATTCATCACTCGCTGTCCAGCCGCTTCGATCATCCTCAGTCTGCAGCGGCTCTGTCCACATTATGCAAAATGTCAGCAGGTGAGCATAGTGTAAAACTGTAAAATAACATCAGTCAAAGTTGTGGGAAACAAAACAAATAAGAGGGAGAGATTCTCTGTCCTTCATGGCCCCGATTCTCAAAAGTTTCTACTTTTCTGTTTCCCCAAAAGGAGCAGTGGGCTGAGAAGAAGTAGGCCTCTCAATATTTAAGGTGAAGTATAGGAAATGTAAAAGGCTTTGGAATGTGTTTGATTCATTATTCAGCCCTTGTCTATTCTCTCTCACTCTCTCTCTTTCTTGCTGCTTGCAAGAGATAACAGCTCAGCTCCACGCTTTAATTCTTTTGCATCACAGATTAGGGAAGGCAAGAAAAAAATAAAACAATCCTGAAGAATATAGGATGCTTCATACTCTCATCTTGTGCTTCTTAGTCCTGTTTGATATATATGAAAAAAAAAAAAAACTTTTGGCAATACTGAAACAAAGCCAGGGTCTTGGAAATCATGTTGTCCTGATGTGAAGTCATTCTGCTCCTTCTTTTCTTTCCCTCCAGTTCTTGGCAAATTTTGACTTTCTTTACTTTTTTTACTTGACATTTGCAGTGAGAAAATCAAGAAAGCAGGGAGGATGGTTGCCCAAAGCTTGCCTCATTGAAGCAGGCCTCGAGCCAAGCAAGGAAAAGGAGGAAGCTAGATGAAAAGCTGGTGCTTTGATAGCAAAAAAAAAAAAAAATGACATGAAGAGGAGAATCGTCCTAACCTCCTCCTCATCACCATCGGTTCGGTTCGACGGCTCATCGGCTGCTCTTTTATTTTCCCTGTGTTTTACTTTCTGGGGGTACAGAGGGAGCTGAAAGACGAAGTAAAATTAAAAGAAATCTGTCTCTCATGCTTGCAATCCAATGCATAATTGGCTTCTTGGATTGACTTCAACCGCTGGGGGAAATCTTTGACAAAACCATACATAAATAAATCCATTTTCCTGTGTTTTCTGTTTCCCTGCCTGCCTGCAGAAAAGACCTTGTTATATATGGAAATGAGATTCCTCTCTCTCTCTTCCCCTCTCTTAGCCGTCCCCCAAGCCAAACGCCTTATTGGCTCTCGCCCATGCAAATGCAGGCCAGGGCCGCAGATCCATTTACAAAGGAGATACTATAAGAGAGAGAGCGAGAGATAAGGCTGGGCTACAGGCCAGAGAGAACGCATCCAAGAAAGTGACTGAAGGAAAGAATTCGGAATCAAACCAGTGTGAAGTGTGCGTGTGTGTGTGTGTGTGTGTGTGTGTGTGTGGGGGTGTGGGGGTGTGTGGGTGTGTGTGTGCAGAGGAGAAGGATCCATAAAAAAGATGCATGTAGATGTTCTGAGTGACAGAAGAGGGCGAGTGTGGCAGTGAGGGTGCAGCAAGCTGCCTGAACATAAACAAGCATCATGTCCATCTACTTTTGACATCTGATCTAATCTGCATCACGTATGTGCACATGCATTGCACTCAGAATGCTCTCACATTGATTTAAACATAATTTATCAAAAACAGCAACAGCAAAGTAGTTCAAATGTGTTAGTCAACAACCATGTTTTGGTGAAACTGTAGATGGCCCCCACAAAAACAGCATCGGTCAATTTCTATTCCACATGTATGTGTTAAAATTTGCACACACAAAATACTATAGATGGTGTTAAAGTGTTGCTTTTTGTCTGAAATGGGATGTTGTGGTTTTTACTGTTTAAAAATGTGAGATGTACTGTAGATCACTTTTTCACATGGCTGCAAAAGATTTGTGAACATGACATATACAGTACCTAAACTATCTCTAAAGTATGTTAAGTTTTGGTGCTAAAATCACCTAAATAAATGTAAAATTGTCTGAATCATCACTTCCGTCCCTTTTGCAGTGCATGCTGGGGGATTTAGCTGCGCACTGCCTGGATGAAGTATTTCTCTGTTGTTCCAGTCACAATTTTCTCTGTTTGCGCGGTTTGTGCAGTGAGGAGAGCATTTTATCTCCAGCCAATCACTGCATCGTATTTACATCTCCAATCAGAGAATCACACAGCTCATTGGGTAAAATTGAACTTGCAAGCGGTTATATTTCTCCCTGGAACCATAGCACAGAGTTTTGCAACTGTGTGGGTGAGTTTATGTATGCTATAGAGAGTAAATGCTGTTTGTCTGCTCTACAACTTTGTTCTCGGCATTGAATCTCTCTCTCTTTCATAATGTTTTGTAATGCTGGCTCTGTGGTCGAGCTTTTTTCACGCTGTCTGTGAGTGGAGGAGAGGGGGATGAGTTTGAATCATGCTGATAGTAGGAAAGATGGACACTTTACTTTTAACTTATCAACTTCTCAATTTCATGGTAAAGTCTTAGTGTATTGTTACTACGTATTAACAGAATCTGTGAATTCATCTAACCGATGTATCTCATATATACACATTTTGAAATATTTTTTCACATTGTGCCTTCATTTCAGTAAGATTGCTAAAAAAATTCTACCACCATTGTAGTAAACGATCAGCATTTGAGTCTTCTGAAGAGCCCTTGAGCAAGACTCTGGACCTTCAGCTTTGTCAGCTGTCCCACTGCTGATGTGAACAGCTTTTCATTCTTGTTTCAGAAGTCCAGCTCAGTCTGAGCAGCTTGTGAATGGTGTTTTGCCCTCACAGGTAGTGAGCAGGTCAGATCTGTTTCCCTAATTAGCAGTGACACAGACTTGCGTCCTCCCTGCCGTTCAGAGCGAGGCGTCCCGGTGGATCAGCTGTGTCCCGACTGTGAGATGAGGACGCCATGCGGCAGCCCTCAGAGACTGCAGCGCCGAGCACAGGAACGAGGGGACGCACAGTCCTCGTTAAGGTTACTGACTCTGCTGGTGACACACAGATGACAAGGACAATTTACCGCATGACTGCACCTCCTTGTCTTTGAGCAGACTGAAAACACGCACGCATACACACTGTTCAAATTAAGTTTAATAAGAGAAGATGAAACTTTGTGATCCCTGCGGGAAAATTAGGAGGTTGCAGTGGCAAAAAGGGAGAGGATACACAAAATAAGAAAAAAATTAAGAGCAGAGCCACTGGGAATATTAATGGGACCACTGGGATATTATGCACGGTATACTGACACTGTGTGTTAACTTAGAGACTAACACACTGTATGCATTAGGGGAAAAGTCATTTTCCAACTAAATTCCTTTTATTAGACTAATTTTTAAACAATGTTGGTGGATCTACCAAGAGGAAGAAGCAAACATATCTATGGAAACCAAGAATGCATATTGAAACTTTACACAATGACCGATATGTTAAAGTACTGAGGTACTGCAGTCATGAATATTCAGGTTGATTAGACAATTTTTAAATAGATAGGATTTGTGACTGTGATTTACATATCACAGTCAGACATCTCACTAATTTGGATGTATGTCTATGTGTGCCATCCACAGATGGATTAAGGCAGCAGTGCAAAACACAACCTGTCGACCAGTTGCAACAGCAGTATGGGAAGATCACGTGCCATTCAAAAAAATGTTTTTCAGCAGTTAGTATAACACATGAGAAAACGAGTGGAAAAAACATATAATGTGAGCCATCAGTAATTCCTACAGACTGTGGATGCTACACTCGGAGTGCTAGCAACATTAAACCTGAGTGCAGTGCGGTGTTGTTGATGTGTCTAGTTCCCAACTTCTTAAATTCTGGAAAAAGGTCCGCATCCAAATTGAACTACCAGTCACTACGGGCCACTTAAGTATTTTCCAGGTGTATGTTATGCCCAGATGACTGCTACGTCAGTTACATTAGTAATACCTTGTACTGGTTAACGACACATGCTTCTGTGAGCTGCTTGTCACCCATCAGTGTTCATGTACACTATGGTCCATAGATGAACAAGAAGGTGATGTTTGAGTCTGATTGTGGGTCACTAAAGTCAGGCAAGCTAACAGCAACTAAAGAGCTCACTATCAAAGTTGTAGTTAATAGAGGTTTAGCAGAAAGTGCCATTTCTCTCAATAATAACAAACCTCCAGTCTGTGTTTCTACAGTTTGGGGGTCCTTGGCCTGAAAAAATGTTGAAGACCCTTGTTATAAATAACTGCTTTCCTTTGTAACACCTCAAAAACTGAAATGAAACCCTGAAAACTTGTTCACACCAGTTCAGTCAGACACAACAAGATATGGGTTGCATGTCATCAACTCTCTGCAGTTCTGTTCTAACAACTGACTTTTGAGGCCTTTGTATATACTGTATCACTACAGTCGAGTGAGTGTTCTCATGTTTTCAAATTTTAACAACGATTCTAACATTTCAATACTTTAACAGTCACAAACCCACCTGACAAAAGTCAAACAAACTCATGCAGACATGCATAAACTAACTTTCACTTAATCAAAAATAATTTCAGTTTCCAAAAGATGGATTCTGTAGGATGACTTCTTAGTTGCATCACACTCAGAGTAAAAGACCCAAAGAGAAGATAGTGGTAAGTAGTATGTTGTAAAGTATAGTGTAACTATAGTGTAAAGACTCACTGCTTTAGATTTTCTGACCTTGTGACTGTCTTGGACAAACATGTGAGTGAATACAGAAGTGCTGATTCACATTTTCCTGACACGTTCCTCTATGTGCGTTGAGGCTGAAATTTAATGAACTCAGACTCAACTCTCTCTGGTTCTCTGCAAAATTAACAACAGGCCGGATGGCATTTTAATTGTTTTTTTTTTTTTCTTTTTTCCCTGAATGTCAACAAATCGCACAAAAAGAACAAAGCCTAATAAGGTGTGTGCATTCCCTACTCGCTCTTTCTCACTCTCTGTGGCCTTTGGCTCTGAATACAAAGGATGCTTCTGAAAATGTGCATCTATGAGAAATTTCAATAGCATAAACAATCAGGATGAGATTAAACACTTTTGGACATTGTGGAAAAGTTGCTGCTGTGGAACTTAAACTGGTTGCTGGTTTTAGAACAAAACAAATGAAAATATTAGTTGTAACCTACTCACCTTTGTGTAACCCAATATACAGAACATTCCGCTGAAATTTTGATTGCACCTACTTCAAAACTGGCATAGTGTAACACTCAAACAGAGGTTTCTGATTTGCGAGTGATGCCTAATATCACTGATATCTTTTCATCCGGAGGGAGTTGAAACCTAGTTGAAAATGCTCAAATAAGTTTAATATAGATTTTTGAAAATTGTGGAAAACATGGCAATGTACAGTAATAGATTTTAACAGAAACATAGATGATTATTTGATTAATGGAGCACCAGGATGAAATTCACTGCCCCTTTGAGGCTCTAAGTTTTTTGGGAGACACGTTGGAAAGAGAACAAATGCAGCATATATAACAAATATGATGAACTGAGTCTAAAGAGCCTCAGAGTAAAAGAAGCCTTAAAATAAAGTATTTCCAGGAGCTCTTTACAGTCTAGTAATGAGGTCATCCACTCTTGATTTGTACAAAACAACGGAAAAAAAATATAACATTTCCTAGTAAAGTCTCAACCATGCTTCTACATTACAGTATGGTAAAGTAATGTGCTTCAAAAGTGACATAGGTCTGTGAGTCCAAAAGAGAGAACATGTGACTCGGTTCAAGGCTCGGGTGCATTGACGTGTGTTTAACGGACGATGGAAGAAACCAATGTATTGGAGTGTACAGTTATTGGGATCAGGTGGGAATTAAGTATAAGAAAGACAAAACCTGATGCTCCATTGGTTCATAAAACAATTTTTACTCAAGAGGCAACAGAAACATCTGTCAGGTTTATATATGAGCACCAAGAGCTAGTTATTATTTTACATAAATAATGTAAAGAACGTATTAAAGAGTATTAGATGATGCATAATTATAACTCACTAGCATTTTGAATGCTTCCAGATATTAACGGTCCGGTTAAATAATCTAATTAATGGTATTTGTTATTTACTGCATGCAGAAGTCAGCGCAAAGGGCAAGTAATTCAGACGTCCACCATTTTCACTTCATTTATTTTTCTTTTTTTGCCCCTGAGGTTTACAGAGGGAAACCCCCTCTCCCCCACCCCCAAATGTACACATGCATGCAAACACACCACCCACACCCTCAGGACCACAACTCAGCCAGCAGAGGTCAAAGGTCAACAGGAAATGGACAGGAAGTGGACCGTGGAGGACTGAGCTGGTGTCTGACTGCTATAACTAGAGCAGAAGATCTTCCCTCTGGACAGCACTTCATCTGCACACACAGACAAGAACACACACAGAATACAGTACACACAGCCACACACAGCTGCCACATATGTCCCCAAACCCTTTACTCTTTTGTTTTTTTAGATTGCATACACACACACACTCACACACACACATTGAAGTTGTGTTACATTCACTGAATCATCTTAAACGCACATATATGGAAACACAAACACACATAGAGCAATTGCATCTGTCCACAAGCGTTTTTCTCTTTTTTTTTAGAGTTTACTCAAGTTTACTGTTTATAAATACTTAGTGTCACAAAAATACACTCCAACGCAATTTTAAGTAGACATACAATTGTGATACACTCATTCAAATGTCCTCAAACCATCCCAGACACACACAGTGAGATGTGATGTGATACGATGTGAAGGCTGACCTGTCTGCGTGCCGTTTCCAGTTGGTTGCAGACTTTCTCTCCCTCAGTTTTACCTCTCAGGCTCAGCCCCACCCCCCTTACAACTGGCTCCACCAATCAAACTCTTCAGGGAATGCACGGTTAACAGTCTCCCAGAGGTGACACACACACAGAGGCAGTTTTACGTCACATACAGGATAATGTCAACAATGCAGATTCACTGGATGCTCAGGCAGTCTAGTCCTGTTCAGTTCTGTATTACTGGAGTCTCCAGAGGTCAGTAATATTTTCACCCTTTCCCGCACAATAAAGGCAAACTGAGTGTAGTGAGGTGACATTAAATTTATAAAAATTATAAAATTAAGCAAAAGTCAAAGAGAATTTTGAAAGAAACTGAACACAGAAATCAGGAAAAAGGAGCAATATAACAGGCAGAAATGAGGAAAATGAATGAAAGTGAAAAAAATCAGGAGAAAAAAATGAACAAACCAATCAAGAAAATAAACCAAATTAGATGCAAAAAGAAGAAAAATGAACAAAAATAAAACAAACAGTAAAGAAAATACTTAGAAACACAGCAAAAACTCAAGCTTTCAAGTAATTGTCTATTTCACTGTTTGCTGAGTTTGACTTTTGTAGGGTAGAATCACTATTCACACAAATCAAAGCCACTGTATTTGCAATATTGAGCATTACTTGCCCAATAATAATGATTAATAATAATCATAATAATAAAAATCAGTTTTTTTAAAGATAATGCATGAAGGGGTTAATCTTACTTCTCCACTCTGTTTGCAAATAAACACGATCATCTAATAGACTTAATCACAGCACAAGGTTTGATTTCAAATCAGGTTGTGTACCGTGTCTCTGTGAATGTACGGTATATCCCCATGCAGACAAGGCTGAATGTTTTTTAGCTGTGTTACCAAAAAGCTGACTATGAATTTACTGTAGGTAAAGCTAAATGTCAGCATTCAACTTACATCGTTGTCTTTGTTTCATTGTCAGTCTTATGTGACATCCTTTATAGATCTTACAGCATTTATAAAAATATACTGGATTAAGTGACCTGTTTATGTAATATTTCCCCAAGGAAATAAAAGTGCCGGTGTCATTCAGATGTACTCAAGCAGCACCATATACAGTATATGAAGCATCCATAATATAATTTTATGCATCTTGGTTATATGACACTGTTGGCTTACTGACTGCTTCTTACACAGAGGATGTCAGCTAAGTCTTCAGTCCATTGCAGCATGCTACTAAAACCGTGTGGAAGCCCAGTCTCACCAGTCTCCGAATGTGTGTGATCCCATCACTCAGGACGCACGTTGGTGTGTGTCTGAACATGAACTTCATCATTACATTTTAACCATTTATAGGGCACTCATTGAAGATTTTGTTGGTTTTGATTTGGAGCTTATTTTGTTCAATTTGATGTACATCTAAATGAACAAAGTAAGTCTTCAAAGCTTTTCTCATTTTGAGTTCATTTCGCCACTCATTTTCTTCATTTTTGTTAATTTTCCTTGATTATTTAGTTCTTTTCTTGATCATTTTTGTTCACTTTCTTAAATGTTTTGTTCAATTTGTCTCATTTTCTTGACTAATTTATTTGTTTTTTCTATTTTTTTCCAGCTATTTTTGTTCATTGTTTGCACTGTCTTGATTGTTTTCTTCATTTTTGTTGAACATTTTTGTTTATTTCTACTCATTCTTAATTATTTTCTTCATTATTTTGGATGATATATATTGGATGCAAAAAAACTGCAGGAAGTCCAAAAAATAGTGAGAGTAATATTAAACCCCTCATGTAAATATTGGCAGGAAAACAGTGCACTTTCCAACATAATGGGGGTGCCATTTTTTAAATCTGCAGAAGTTACCATATATGGTTCCTTGCCCAATAAAGGGTTTATGTAATATTGCAGTTTGATATTGTATTTAAGTTAAGTTTTTTTTCAAGAAAACTACTTACTAATTATAGTTTACGCTTCTGAATGATGAATGATGATTAATACTCCTTGTATGACGGCAGAGAACACTAATTAGTTTTTTACCTAAATAGTTGGCTTTAAAGCCAGAGTATTGAATGGTTTAAAGTACAGGATAGTGGACAAACACATATGAGACATTTGACAGTTTGACAAAAAGTACTGATTTAAAAATGATTGCATTGCCTCTGAAACTACCACTGACTGATTCAGATTATAATTGGATTCCATGGTAGAAACTGAGACTGAGCAAAGTTGTGTAATGACTTCACACATGTTTCAGTGAGAAAATGCAACAGATATTCTTGGACTGTAAGACTTTCACAACAAAGATCCTTTAAGAAAAGTCTTAATTAAGGGTCAATGAATTCTGACAGTCAGAACAAACTGATGGCTAAATGTGAAAAAAGCTGATTCTAGCTGCAGTTTTACATCATTTTAATTTGTGTTACATTGATTGTTGTCTATTGTCATTTTTGTATCATCTGTAATATTTCAGTCATCCTAACTACATTTTTACTCAGTCTTTCCTTTCAGTCTTTGTTAGGTATAATAACTGTGGTTCATCTTCTGTTTTCTTTTTGTTTGCTGCTGCTCGACTTATCTACAGTTGATCACTCACTGTGTGCGCATGAAAGTGTGCAACATCCATGTGTGTATTGTGGATTCTGTGTGTGTGCGCAGTGCTAAACCAAGCTTGTGTTTGGCATTACAAACATTATAAGTGATGCTTTGCCCTCAGTCTCCGTGTGTATATGTGAGTGTGTATATTACAGTGAGTGTGAGTGTGCTCTGCATTAGAAGCACCAGCAGTGCCACTGACCCGTGTTCGCCTCTGTGTGTTTTTATCTCTGCCTGTGTGACCCGAATTGTAAATACTGCATCCTCGGCTAAGCTGTGTGTTTTACTCTGTGTGTATGTGTGTGTTTGTGTGTGCTATGAATTATGAGCAGCAGCCTCAACCTGACCCGATCTGTGTATGGGCTGTATGACTTTGTATCTTGCATATCAATGTGTGAGTTATCTCCAAATTCACATGTGTGTGTGTTTTTCAACTCTGTGTGGGTGTGTGTGTCATGACAAGAGGTTAATTGAGGGGAGGGCCTCTAAACCGTTGCCCAGGGAAACGCTCTCCCATCCATCTCTTCATTGGGTATTCAGCACCAAATGCTCAACAAACAAACTAACGCAGAATCCTCGCTGAGCTTCAGGACCAGCAGGAAGGAGGGGTGCCTCGGCGGGTCCCTGTGCCCACTGTTGGAGGCTGTTGGCTGGGCCACTGGGGCAGGCGTGGCCCCCTGCTCCCGACCCGCTGGAGCTCAGACAACAGGCTAATCCTTACAGCACACAGCGGAGTCGCTAATAGGAAAGGATTAACCCGACAAATACACCCACTCCCTCTGCTCCTCCTCCTCTTTCTCCTCCTTCCATCCTCTTTATCTTCATCACGTCACACCATCATATTTGCACTCTTGCAACTCCTCCTCTTCTCTCATGTCAGGTGTTCATGACTGCATCCATTTTGATTCCATCATCCCACAATGTTTTTATCATTTACCATCTTCTTCAGTCCATCTACAGGTGCTTAGACTGATAAAAATGAGGCCTTTACAATCATTAATATGTCGTAAAGTTGAATTTGTCAGATTCTGATAGCCACGGAGATTGATCCAATGTCTACGTTTCAGAGTTTTAAAGCTGCAACTGAACCCATATTTTTGCACTTTCACTTGGGCTTGACTATACTTTTTTGGGAAATGTAATTTTCTTTTGTTTTCTGCCATATTTTATTAAGCTTTTGCATAATCTTGTTCATTTTATGTTCATTTTGTTGATCATTTTGTGAACTATTTTCATTATGTTTGCTCAATTTGAGGATTATTTGCATCACTTTTGTTGATATTTCATCTTTTCTTCATTAGTTTGCTAACATGGGTATTTTATTGATTATTTTACTTGTTAATTTTTCTTTACTTTCGTCACTACTTATTGTTTATTTCTATTTATTGTGAAAGTCATCAAGTCAAAATTAGCATATAAGTTTTTTTTAGAGACCTTCTCATTTAAAGAGTAAGATACATTACAAAATGTTACATGTGAATTCCAAAAAGAAGACAGTATAGATCAGTTGTCTAAAGCTGAATTAAATTTGGTTTAAAATGACTATAAAGTGGTCTAAAGACACATAGTATCAATCTTTTCTTTAGTTTTTTTCTTCTTTTTCTACCTTCCGCTTGATTCAGTCTCAAAGTCCAGGATGCTTCTGTGGTTATGGGTCCTTCACAGGCAAGGCAAGAGTCCTTTCTACTGATCAATAATGTCCATTAATGTAACAGTCAAGTGAGTGTGCAAGTTGTGTCACTGAAAAGGTCTGGCCCCCAATTTCGTGGTTCAGTAATGCATGTATTTGACACAGTTATTAATAGATGGAAATGAAAACACCAATGAAGGCAGGAACATGCAGCTACACTTAGTCATTTTGTCAATAACTGAAGCTGGTACACTCTTCAGTATATGTACATGATGAATAGATGTATGAGGAATCTCTGCAATGTTACACTGTGAATTTGTAAATAACCCCCTCTTGCTTATATGAGGTGGTTACAAAAGCAAGAAAGTCCTGAGAAATGTTGTTACAAGGATACTAATTCTAGTTCATATTTATTATCCATCCATTTTCTACCCCTTAATCCTCGTGAGGGTTGGGGGGGGGGTGCTGGAGCCTATCCCAGCTGACTTGAGTGAAGGCAGGGTACACCCTGGATGAGTCGCCAGTTCA
>JAQQAE010013946.1:0-12565 GCA_029823295.1 Pseudamia nigra | reverse complement strand
CTGCTTTGGTGACTGGTTGGAGAAAAAACCTGCAGGGTCTCGGCCCTTTATGGCACGAGTTTGACACCCCTGCTCTAGAAGATATTCCCTCATCTGGTGTGTTAACGATGGTGGTGGACTGCAATGTCTCACACATTGGTCCTAAATCTGCCACTGTTCTAGGGCACTCGTGCCTCACAGCTAGACGTTCCACATGTCTGCGTGGGTTCTCTCCGGGTACTCCGGCTTCCTCCCAAAAACATGTGCTAGGTTAATTGGCTACTCTAAATTGTCTGTATGTATAGTCATGAGGTCTCAGCCTCAAATTGTGAAGCACCTAGAGATAATCGTGATTATGATTGGCGCTATACAAATAGAATTGAATTGGGATTCACATCATTCTTCGTATTCCTCAAACAATACCCTATTATTGCCCTATGGATGGCACATTTTCAAACTGGATGGAGGTTTTCCTTTAATTTGTCACTAGTGCACAAGTAGATGATGATAGAACAAATACATGGCTCCATCAACAGAATTTCTTGCCTTGTGTAAATGTTGAGTTCAATTATTCCAAGACAAGTTTTAGTCACACTTTGTCAAAATAACATGTAAAAAAAACAATTTTCTGTCAATAGATGGCTCCTAATCGTTGTTATTAGTATTTTAGAAAGCTTTGTGAGTAAGGAAGTGTTATGATCTTACTTAGCCTTACTCTGCACCTCCAATCATATACTAACCCTCTAACGCGTGGTGTTCACTACATTAGACAGGAACAAGGTGACATTAAATTTATTGTAATTAAAAAATGAAGGCAAAATTTAATAAGTCAGTGAGTGTTTTGACTTAAAATGAACAAAACAAACAGGAACAAGGGGCAACATAAAAAGTAAAAGGTACAAAATATCAAAATCAAAAGAAAAATGGAAACAAAATCAAAAGAAAAATGGAAAAATAAGATGCAAAATGAAGAAACTAATCAAGAACATGAACCAAATTAGACGCAAAACAAAGAAAAATGAACCAAAAAAAACTTTTCAAATTGTGTGGCTGATTCATATTTTTATACATATCATATAGTAACTGAAGCATAATTATAATTGTGTCTCACTAAACTGACATGCCCTGATGGACATCGATTAATTATTTTCAACAACGACCTGCTCTTAATATGTGACATTATTTTAAAGATTTTTGGGAGGCTCTTTTGTAATTCATTCATGAAAGGGTTAAGACCAACTACCTTACTCACTACAAATGAGTCCGTACGTATGTATATAGCTATAGTATATGCTTGTGCAAAAAAAGCAATAAGAGCTTTATAATGACGAGTAAGGAGACAAGAAGTAACGTGAAGTTTCATTACAATAAGTGTAAGTGGGACTTTCATAGATACAGATCTGAAACATGTGTAAAAAGCAGATGAGCAGGTTACAGAGAGTTTACATGGACTGTTTGTTCGGTCGTCGCACGGGACGGGGATGTTTCTGTTAATAGGACGAGGAGTGACGACTAACAACGGGGCAACATGCTGGTTTAAAGGGATGACAAGTATGAATAGTTGTGTTGTCCCTGTACTGTACTTACAACAGACAACATAGTGAGGACACACCTCTGGACTTCCTGTGACATATGAGAATACACAGACACAGGTGACAGAGAGACAGACAAAGGACACTGGCATAACAGACAAGTGGACAATGAACTGACAGACTAACCTGGCAGACTTTACCGACACAGACACAGACAGGCCGACACAATATTTAACATCTGATAAGGGAAATACTTCTTGGTAAATGTGTGGTGCCGTGGTATCGAACAGAGATCGTGACGAACTTACGATTTGATGGGCGTTTTCTTCTTCTTGGCAGGTTTGTTCTGATTTTGGTCCTCTAATTCCCCGATGTTGTCATTGTCATTTTCAGCCTCATTGTCATTAGCTGAAAGTTCAAAGGAGGCGGAGGTTTTAGGAGGGGAGTTGGCCATCTTACTGGAACACTTGAACGGGTCTATGGAGTCGTCAAAGTTATTGGGGTCAAACTTATAGGATGGTCTAGATAGTTTGGGGGAATTGGCAATGCCTGTTTTGGAGGAAAATGGATTGAAATTTGGATCATCCCACTTGTCAGGGTCAAAGTTGTAAGATGCTTTGGAAACAGGGATTGCCTCCTCATTCCCATTTTGTGCTGATGGAGGGTTGTTGTCCAGCTGTTCTGTTGATGCTGGAGGGGCCTTTTTCAGCCCCAACTTTGGTCTCCTCAGGGGCATCTTGGCACCAGGTTTCTTTCCCGGTTTCTTGGGCGGGGGAGAGGCCTGGTTTGAGGCCTCGCTGTTCTCTTCAGAGTAGTCAAACTCCAGCCTTACTGACTCACGCTTCGGTAAAATGGGCTGCTCTTCAGGGTTGAAAATTGGCTCTGCTCGTGGAGCTGGACTCGGCTCCACGACAGGGACTGGGGGACTTTCTGGTGGGGTAGCAACAGAGGCACACACGGGACCCTTACGATCAAAAACAGGGGAGTTGGGGATTTTACTACCTCCAGTCTTGAAGGGGTCGATATTGTTAAAATTATCTGGGTCCCATTTGTAGGAAGCACTGGGAGGGATCGGGGAATCGTCTTTGACGTTTGGACTGACAGAGAGGGGGCTCTCCTCCTGACACAGAGGTAAGGCAGGGGTCTCTTCGTGGCTGGTGTGACTGGTCTCCTCAGCTAGTGGAGGAGGAGTCTCCACACGGGTCTTCCTGGTCCTTCGGAGAGTTCCTCCAGGGCTTGGTGTTGTGGAGCCACCTTCTGCCTCCTCCTGTGTCTGTAGGGGGCTGGCAGTGCGAGGCTTTGCCCGCTTACTGGTCTCTGGGGTGCTGCTGGATGAGGCTGGCCTTGGGCTCTCTGGATTAGAGTTCTGTCTGACAAGTGGCTTCTTCTTCACAGACCCGGGTCGTACTTTTTTAGGCCTGCGAAGTGTCCCTGGTGCACTTTCAGTGCCTACACTGAAGGATTCAGAATGTGGACGGAAACCTGCTGTGGATCCATCCAGAAGACTAGAAGTGTCTAGTTCTCCTCCCTGGAGACTTAGAGAGCGAGTCAAAGTGTGGCTTGAATCTGCCGCAAAAATCTCAATGTTATATGTTCCACTGGCTGCGATGGGCCTGTTTTCATCAAAAACTGTGGGTGGGGAATGGCACTCTGGAGGCGCTGACGTCAAGTCAGAGGCAGGATTACTGACTGAGGAGTCTAATTCTGAAAGTCACAGAGAGATGTTGAAATACTGTCAGTCCACATGCACAATTATTACATTTATTTCCATACAAAGAAAGTAAAAATTCTAAATTGGTGAACATCGTGCAGGTGCCAGACAATCATCCTCGAACAATGAAGGTTCAGATTTTCCACTGGAGAAGCTGCATGTTTCCACTAGATGGTGCAAGAGGACCTTCTTTTACCTGTTTTTTTTTTTTTTTTACCTCAGTACTAGGCATATAACAGTACTGTAATAAACCGAACAGCTACAGCATGTTTACCTCCACCTTTGTCACTGGGTGTGAGTTGCTGGTTCGGGGGATCTGCAGGAGAAACAGCCTTCACTGGAGTGGTGGATTCAGGAGTTTCAAACGCCCCATCAGAGTCTGAGCTCCTACAACAAAACATAAGGACACATTAAGTCAAGACAACCAACTCCTTAAACACTGATGGACTTTATGTCTGCATCTTTTCTTCAGACACAGTATATCATGAAGGCTCGTCCTTTAAGTCACGACGCTGTGTAAATATGTCGGCTCTAATGTGTACATACAGCGTGTTTTCTCACATGTATAAATAAAAGACCTTAGGCTACTATGTGTTGCTTTTTCATTTATTAGAGCTGCACAATGCTGAATTGGCAATGAGGTGACACATCTGAGACAAAGAATGAAATCACATACAACACAAGATCATCTAAAGCCCTTAAAACATTACAATAGATGAGACAAAGGGGAAGGAAAAAAGGAGCCAGGGACTATTTTGACTATTTTGCATGATTCTAGGCTACAAATACAATGCACAATGACCGTCAAATCACTACATTTTCACAGTAAAAACAAACATATTCTTAGGCCCAGACGCTCATATACACAGAACAGTGACAGAGCTTCCATCCTGACCTCCAAGCTCCATCTGTGCATTATCTGACTGTATGATGAGCTCCATCCTGTCTCACCTCTGCCTGACCGGCTCTCCACCAGCCGTGATCATGTTGTCATGGCTTGAACCCCAGGAGAGCTGCCGTAGTAGCCCCAGAGCCGGGTCGGAGCCGGGGCTGTCCCCATCTCCTGCCCCTCCCAGCAGCGTGTCCCAGCCCCAGCGAGCCCACTGCAGTGGAGACAGAGCCTGCCACGCACTCACTGCCATGGCTACGCCACTCCGCACCGCGATGCTGCTGCCTAACGCTGGCAGGTAGACACCCACCACCTACTGGACGAGAGACGTCCGCCCGATGACCAACCGCCTTCCCTTCTGTCTGTTTCTCTGTAGGAAAATGTCCAGCTCCTTTTGTTTCCAGCCCAATCTGCAGCAATACGAGTCTGCCTCCTTTTCTCCCCCGTAGGAAATGATCCAGTCTAAATGAGACGGCTGCAGAAGACCACCGCCTGTATATTCTGGTAGTCTCTCTGCCTCCCTCTCTCCCCCCTTCCTTTCTCTCTTCTTGCTCATTTTGCTGTATCCACACAGAAAAAGGCAGACGACAGCCCACCAGCCTAAACTGATCTGATGAGGCTTGCTCACTATTACATCCACTTCTGCATCCTTAAGTGTCTCCTCGTGCTTTGCATATCAAGAGAATTTATAGATCATTTATTTGGCCAGACACACCCATTTTTCTCTACAATCCCAGGTGATTTCACACGAGCACAGAGAAACATCAAGAGAATCTAGTAACAACAGAAATGATATCACCTGGAGCAAACTATGCTGTTAGAACAGTCGCACTGATTCCATTCATGGCATATTGATTGAACGATCTCATCATCTCAGGTTGTGTTGAAGCCTGACACACACAAAAATATGGATTAAATAGGCTGAGGGGTGGAAACTCCATCTAGGCATCAATATGGGCAGTATGGCTGATGCAACAAAAGAGCTTCTATAGGAGCTTCTGGTTTTATGGTCATTATGTTCACTACCCCTCGGGTCACATCACCGCTGAGATGGAGCTTCATCTAAACCATATATTGTATGATAAATCTAAGCAATTCATCATACTACGTAAAAGCTCTTGACATCATGGTAAAAGACCAAGGTATAAAATGAAACTAGTTCTGGGTTTTATAGTATCTGTTATTACCACCAAACTAACCCTGGAGACAAATCCATTGATTTCAGACATTATTGGCTCCGTTTCTGACAAATGGACAAAAAGAGGGACAATAATCTCTATGAGCTCCAGTGAGTCCCTGCAGGATCAGACTGGCCTGCCTGCAGAGATCCATCTGGATCAGTCACTGGGAACCGGGACCAGCGTCAGATGTTCAGACACGCACCGATACACAGCTCCAAGAACAGAGAACCCCACATACGACAGACCGCATTTAAGGATATGAATGGGAAAACAGGAATAGAACAGAACAGAATAGAGCTACTGGAGACCACTGCTAAATGACCATATTCTCTGATTTTGTATTTTATATGTATGTGTTTGAGAAAAAGTAACATTTGGGCTTTATTCTCTAAACTACTGACAACATTTCCAAATGAAAATATTGTCATTTAGAGCATTTTTTTGCAGAACATGACAAATAGTCAAAATAAAAAGATGCAGTGTTTTCAGACTCAAATCATGCCAAAATAACACATTCATATTCAATTAAATGAGATTTGGTTCAGGTGATCACCTACTCATCGCCTCCACCAAGGAGGTTCGGTTTTGTTGGTGTTACAGTAGATTATTTACCTGTTTGGATTTTCACAACATAACTTGAAAAATTAAGGAAAAGATTTAGATGAAATTTTCACCAATAGGTCAAAAATGGCACAAGGATGAAATGATTAGATTCTGGGCGTGATCCAGAAGATTTTTAAAGGATTCTTCACCATTGTGACATAGGACCAAACTCAACATGTGTCCTTGTAACGCCACAAATAACACCCAGAAAACCGTAGGATAACACCAATATGGACCCAGATATGGGCAATACTCTGGATATAGTGATCCAGAATGCTTATACTTACAGCCGTTGAGGAAAATTAGCTACTGTCAGGTAGCAAATAAAGTTATAGACATGAAACTGACACCAAATTGTAGTGGAAAGTCTGCTGATTCAGTAATATGCCCATGGATTTGGCATATCTTCATCATTTACAGAGCTAGATCCAGAAGAAAACTGCCAAATGCTAATCGTAGGTTTTCATGGTCAAAGAGTCCAATTATGAAGATCCAATCAGTTTTAGAATATTACTTTTGGTGCAATAATATCATGGGGGAAATGAGCATAGGTTCAAATTATAATGGTAGGTTTTCACTATGAAGGGAAACTGAGTGTGTCCGAGTTAAGTAGAATGAGGTGTGCTTGTATTGGAATTCAACACAGACTGGAATGGAATGGAATGGAATGTCATACGTCCATTCCATAGAGAAGCTGATTTCATACTGCAGGGTACAACTATACTGTGGATGCGCAAATAGTTAGATAATAAGACCATCAGGGTTCATTATAGTCCTCTGTTATATGTCCTTGGAGAGGACACTCTGGGTGGCTGCAAACACTGTGTTGCTATGGTAACTAAGGGTTGTTCCCGCCATATGTTCCCTGAACCCTGAAGGGGGTGGATGCACACAGTCACATCACATTTTCATTTCACATTTCTATTCATGTGGAAACCAGCTGCGGAATTTGCATTATATATTCAACAAAACCTACACATCAAAATACAAGCATCACTGTATTTGTTTACCCATCCTAGCATGCTTAATCATCTGCATTCAATGATGCACCAATACGTCATGGGGTATGTAATGGACAGAGTGTTGTAAGTGGTAGCAGACATTAGGTAAATTAAAAAGGCAGGCGAGCAAAAATCAATCAGGCTTTTATGTTAAGGTAATCATGTCTGTGTCCACCACCGAGCAGCAGACGACACGGCGGAGGAAGCACCACGTGGGCGAGCAGTCAGGGTACGGGGGGTGCACAGAAACAAAGAGCAGCCAAGGGGAAGGGAGACGCTGCCGTTCACAGCCAAATCTAACTCAACCAGTGAAAACGGCTTTTAAGGTGACGGAGGGTGAGCCAATGGCAGGAAGGGGTCACACGTAGGGAATCCCAATACGTAACCCCCTCCCCTCCACGTCCACGCTTTGTTCGTTCCTTTTTTTAGACAGATATGTGCGTATTAAAAATAAAGCTGATGGCTGTGCTTCAAAAAACAGAAACAAGAGGGGAAAAAAGCATGAATGAAGTCAGGTGGAAGCTGAGGGGAACAGGTCGAGGGTGAGCGCTGGGCTCCGGGCAGCTGTGTGGGTCGCCTCGAATACCACAGACTCCACTCAAACCGTCGGGCTCCGTTCAGCTTTTCCTCACTCTTTTTCTTGTATTTCCTCATTTTTGATCCCCTTGTTCTGTCTATCTTCATCATTCCTTTGTTGTTTTTGCTAACGAAGCCTTCGTTTCATTTGTCAAGTGTTGGATATCGTGGAATTTGTACGACAGGCGGCTGTGGAGCTGCCCGGCGTGCGGGTTACAGTGTACTTTTACTCCGTTAAAAAAAAAAAAAAAAAAATGAAAAGAAAAGAACCAATGAAACACATGGCCTAAGCAACAACGTGAGCAGAAGTGAACAAAAACTAACAAAATGAGCAGAAAAAAACAGCAAAATAACGACGAAAATGAACAAAACTGAACAAGGCAGTGAAGAAAATTGTAAAATTAGCATAGGTACAGATGAACAAAATAAGCAAAAATGAAGAAAACTATCAAGTAAATGAACAAAAATGAACAGAATAATCAAGAAATTGAACAAAAAGTCCCAAAATAAGAAAAAAAAAATCAAAACATTCAACAGGTTTCACAAAATGAACAAAAAAAGACAACCAAAAAAAAATTAAAGAACGACATTGGTAAGAAGAAAAAAAGCAAGTAAAAAAAATGAACAAAATAAGCAACACACATGATCAAAATAATCATTCAATAATAACTGAATAATTGTGAAGCGCCTAGAGATAATCGGCGATTATGATTGCCGATATACAAATAAAGATTGATTGATTGATTGATTGATAATTCATTATTTGAATCATTTTTGGTCATTTTGTTGATTTTTTTCAGTGTTATTGGTTATTTTGATCATATTCATCAATTTGTTTGATTCTTTTGTTATTGTTGTATTGTTGTTTATTTTGTTGGTTATATTGTACATTTTTATAAATTTTCTTGATTATTTTTTCCTTACTTTTGCTCATTTTGTGGATTTTTTTTTTGTTTTATTGGCTGTTTTGATCATATATGCCAGTTTGTTTGATTGCTTTACACATTTTTCTACATTTTCTTGTGTATTTGTTGATTTTTTTTTCAGTTTTGTTGGTTACATTGTATGTTTTCATTAATTTATTTTTGTTCATTTTGTTGATATTTGCTGATTTGTGTTTATTTTGCTCCTATATTGTTAATTTGCATGGCTATTTTGTTCATTTTGCAAATTTTGTTGCGTAGTTTGTTGATTACGGTTAAATGACTTGATTATTTTGTTATTTCCGTGCTCGTACCTCGGATCTCACTTGTCCAGGGTGCACCCCGCCGTCGGCCTCAGTCGGCTGGGATGGGCTCCAGCATCCTTCCCCAAACCTTGTGAGGACTAATGGCTAGAAAATGAATGGATGGATCATGGATCTCATGTATTTTTTTTCTCGTTTTTGTTCATTTTGCTCCTACTCCTTGAGTCGTGGTCAAATGTAACTGAGTAGAAGTACTATTATTTTCAAATATAAATGTAACTGAGTAAGAATAAAACATATTTTCCCAGATTTAACGGAGTGCCTCCCACCTCTGCTTGTTCCTTCTTCCTAACAGTCTAATACGGCATATATGTTAAGGCCAACAGAGGGCGCTCCTGAGCTTTTATTCCACAGATGAATGAATGTCTGGCAGTATTACATCACCAGGAAACATACACTCTGAGAAACACCACAGCCTATTTTGATTTTACAAGCACCTCGTCAGTTTACACACAGATATAATTCCAGAAACAGAGAAACGCAGGGACCCAGTGTAATAACGCGACCAAAAACCAGCTCCGTTTCCTGTAAATTATTCTTGGGCCTCAGGAAACAAAATGTGATGGAGGATCCCGCTGTACCTTTTGGAGCTCGTAGAAACAAAACTTTTTTCCCTTTGAGAACGGACGTCGTACAGTGTCCCTCTTTCTTCTCTGTCCAAACTAGTGTCAACGTCAGTCACGTCAGCAGAAACCTGGAATCTGTGAAATCAGCTGCAGGTCAGTCCAGCACCGAACAAAGCAGTGTCAGACTACGCTAATCTGTGATCTGTCTGAATCCGAGGCTGGCTGCAAGCAGATGGCACGTTAAAGGACGAGAGGCGAGCTGACGAGGGGTTAAAGTCTGACACCATCCCGGTGATGAGATCAGCTGCAGATCAATGCAGGAAACGCACAGGAGGATGACACCCCCCCCCATGGTGAACCTGCTCTGCTTCTGGTCTCTGCAATACAGAAATTTTACAGGAGAGGGTGATCAGCCCTCAGCATAACCCCCAACCTGGAGGACCAGGGATCACTCTTTGTCTAGCCCCCACTGTTCAACCTGTTTGCCATGGGTGACTCTACCAGGAGTTCTAGATTCTAATTCACTGGGACACACAAGCCGCCCCGCCACAAGTATGATGGTAATCCCAAATGATTACCAGATAGGTGTGAACTGACATGAGTTAATTTATACAATTTCTTGCCTTCTTCATGTACTTTAGATCATCAATGATCTTGTGCAGGGTCTTCAAGGCCGGAGCATGCAGACTCCACACAGGGGGGCTCTGTGCCAACCGGGGATCAAACTCAGAACCTTCAGGTCACTCAGAACCACTGAGCGTTGCCCTGTTCTTAGAGTGAAGAATAAAGGTTGCTTATTCATTCTTCTTTTCGGTGATTTAAATCAAAGGAATTTGTCCCTTGTTGTGAGGATTGTGTCAGGAAGGGCATCCGACGTAAAAAACCTATGCCAGATCAAACATGCGACTCATTGGTATGTTGCTGTGGCGACGCCTGAGGGGAGCAGCCGAAAGGAGAAGAAGAAGAAAAGTGCGGCAGAGGTTTTGAACCCTGTTAGAAGAGAGCAGCAGATGGCAGCATTACTGTATTGTCATACTGAATGCAAGGTTAAATACTGCTTTTAAAAATCAGCTACTGTATTAATAAATGTGTGCAAATGTATTAACCTTTAGAAGCTCTTCCCACCTTAAGACCTCTGAGGACATGACTCAAAATGAGCACACGTTCTCCCAGGTGGGTTTTGTCCGTCTCAGTGACCTTCATCAGGCCCTGCTTTTATTTTTTTGTAAGAATCTCAGTTCATCATAAAAGATTAATTAAGGGTAAAAAGGTGTTTATTTTATTTTATGGATTTTATTCAGCTTGTGTAGATGTGAAAGACTCCCATACACTTGCATGAAAACATATACATCCCAGTACAGTTGCAGGTTGCTTTAAAATATAGACAGCTTTTTAAAAATGTATATCAAGGTGTAAAGGAATGAGTGTATTTTTTTCTGATGTGTCCTTTGCCACTCAATCTGCATTTCCATAATGGCTTTACTGTGAAATCGGACAATTGGATTTAGGTGGTGTCACTAATTTTGATTAGATTTTTGTTTTATTAATGCTTCTTTCTTCTGTGACTTATGTCGTACCAGAATGTATGTTGAATGTGAGGAATGCTAAAATGTCCTTTGTCCATTACAAAAAACGTTTCATGGCCACACAATCAACTGTATCATCCGTACAGTTACATTATTAAAAATGGCTACAATTGGAAGCTAATTTTTAGGACACTTGAGTGATGTGATTGTTCACATTTGTTCATTTTGTCAATATCTTGTTGATTTAGCAATTTGAATTTGCACGGGTAGCATTTTGGTGAAGATTTTGTTAATTACCTCTTACCTGTAATAAGTCTGAATCAGTATTATTTATGTGGACAAAGTGATATCTGGGTAGCCAGTCATGTAGCAGACCTCTGGTTCTGTGTATCTGCAGCTTGTTGTAGGTCCAGACACAACCCAACTGTGCATTCATGTCTTTCAATGGCATTTGTTATCTGTTCCACAAAATCTGTGAGAGCTAATGAAGTGGTTCCGGTTCTGTCTAAAGCCATAGGATGCTGTGTGTGTCTAGGGAATCACGTAACCTCTTTATTAATACTTTTTCTAAGATTTTTGAGAGTTGCGGTAACAACGAAATCGGCCTGTAATTTGAAAATTCATACTTACCTCCAGATTTAAAGCAAAGAAGCACCTTAGCTATTTTTATTTGTCTGTGGAATGAGTATTTCTATTTATTATATCATTATGATTGATATTGATGTTATGATGAACTTCATCGACATTAGCAGAAGGTGCTATGGAATTTGCAATATTTTTTCTTACAAAGTATTAATTGATCTGATTTGGACTTGTTTTCCTTTATTTGATCATTTCCAGAAAGCAAGTGGAATGGATAGTTTTGAGGTGTACCTTGCCTTCACTCAAGTCAGCTGGGATAGGCTCCAGCATCCGCCCCCCCGACCCTCACCAGGATTAAGGGGTAGAAAATGGATGGATGGATTAATTTCATTCATTAGTCTCCAAGTAGTTTTCATATTTGACGTGGTTTTATTAAGTCAATCACTGTAATATCATTTTTTATAGTAATTTGCTTGATAAAATGTTGAAAATGTTAAAAATTAAGAAAAAACACTATTCAAACTTTTGCCTGATAGTGTATATCTCATTGGGTGATGCAACCATCCTCTGTGGGCCAAATCCTTTTTTCCTCAAACCACTCTCATCAGTCACATGGGTCTCCTCTGTTCAACTATTCCCTTTGACTTCAACTAAAACAATGCCTTGTCATTGTCAGCTTCAGGGCTGACAGTGTCTCCTCCTGTCTTATCAGCGAAGCTTTCTGTATCTTTGTTTAAAGCAGCACCGCTGGAGAAGGTCACCTCAGGCCAGGAACCTCCCTTAACCCCTGAATATCTTGTACATTTGAGTCACTTCTGGACAGCACTGTGGGGGGAAACCCTGGAGAACAGAGCTGGGGAGGAAAGAGGATTTCAAATACATCTATGTGTGTGTGTGTGTGTGTGTGTGCGTGTGTGTGTGTGTGCAGAGCTCTGGATGGAGGTCTGCTTTCCAATCCCACTGGCTGATCCAGATAAGCCTGTTAAAGCTCACAACGGACTCCACTGTAGAGAAAGTGCTTAAAAGATTGTCCACACTCTTATTCATTATATTTTAGAATAGTAGTGGTAGACAACACTTGGAAATATAAAAATGAATCACATTAGCGTGAAACATGCACTTGCAGATGTGCACTATAAAAATTAAATTCAATTTAATGGCCAGAACAGCAGA
>JAQQAE010013945.1:0-12565 GCA_029823295.1 Pseudamia nigra | reverse complement strand
AGTTCTAAAAATGATTTAGAATGTATTCTTACCTTGGCTTATGACTTGGTAGTGTGTCCGTGGACACTGCACACGTCGATAAAAGTAAACAACTCCACCACACTGTGGGCCGTCCCGGCGGCCCGGCAGCGGGACACGCCATTGCCCGATGGCTTCAATGATGGTACAGTATCAACAGCGATTTCCTTCTCTTTGATCCAAAGCAGCAGTATCCTCTCCATAACATAAGCTGAAGGCTGTTAGCCGTTAGCCTGTGTTAGCTTGGCTAACAGCTGTTAGCTTCACCGAGACCCGGAAGTGACTACTTGTTATCCGGTTAAAACCTCGTTGTCAGAGGTAAATTTTTTGTAGTTTTTTTTCCTCGGTATCCGAATTTCTCGTTGTCAGAAGAACTCTTTGTCCGACGTACCACTGTATCATTAAAAGATGGCATTTTGTTATCTATGTTCCATATTCAAATTTGTTTGATCTGAAATCGGTCTTCCAGTGGCATGTGTTTGGCAGGTCCTGTATGTACGGTAAATGATTTGGACTCTGAGTATAATGTACTGTGAGACAAGCAGCTTCATGGATTCTTAATGTTCTTATATGCTATAGCATGTGAAATATCCAAATCCCTTCTTATCCCTCAAAATTGAGGTTGTAAACCCAGACAAAATCATGAAAAAAGACACAAGAGAAGACGTATCAAAACCAAAATGTGAAAAATAAAATATACAGGTGTAAAAGGTTCATTAACATGAAACAGACATTGAGACAGAGACTGTGAGAGTGGACATTGTAGATATTTAGTGGCTATATTAAGTTACAATGGTTTATTAACAGCTGTACATGTTACATTACATATTTAAGTGATAAGAGTATCTCTCATCATATGCAAACATACAAATGATATGTGAAGATGCGTCGAAAAATGTCATGACTTGTGTTTAACTCATGCAACTTAACCCAAACTAAACATGTGCAGTATAAAGACAACAAATTAACTATAAACATATAAAAATGGGGACAGATGAATGAATAAAGGAACAGAGTGAGAGGCTCCAACACACCACAAGGTTGCGAAGTAACACTGCGTGTATCGTGTGGGTGATGAGTGAATGTGAAGTGTATTTTTAGGTGAGTGTATCGGCTCAGACGGTGCGTGCGTGTGTGTTTGTATGTTTTTCGCCATCTTAGGACTTCGCTCCGTAAAAAGGCAAGTTTTCAGAAGGAAGTGAGTCGTGAACCTATCGCGGATTGTGACGGAGGGATTGACCAGAATGCCGCAGGGCTGTGGACATGGGCGAGGAAGTCATTTTCATGCTTGGCTCCAAGGAAAGAAAAAAAAAAAAAAAGAAAAGAAAGAGAAAACCAAGCCAGGCAGACTGGGTGGAGGCAGAATGCTGCAGAGGAAAACAAAAGACTGTAAGTGTTTTATATTCAACCTGAATTACAACCAAAAAAAAATCTCAGATTACTGCATTATGAAGTATAAAACACAGGTGACAAACAAGAACATAGCTATAAAATAAATAAATAATTTGATTTCTCATTTTAATATTCAGAGGTGACGAATGAACAAAATCAATGCACAGTAACATATTGGCATCAATGTGCAACAAGTAACTGAGTCATTCATCACTTGATGAGGCTTTAAAGACTTTCTACATTTTTTTCTGAATTTTTGTCTCTTTGCTTCATTTTTCAAAATTTCAAACATTTTTCACCAAGTGCCTTTTTTAATGACACCATTGTCTCCTGTTTTTGTCTCTGAAGTATATTTTGTCTTTGCACATTTTTTATATCTCGTTGCATATTTTGTCTTTTATGTCATCATATTCAGCATCTTTAGTGTTGTCATTTCTGCGTTTTACTTTTTTTTCTCATTAGATTCCATAAACAAATAAAATTGCAAATAGAAAAGAAAATCACTTCAGTTTTTATTTTTCTAAACCTGTTATATATGATTTTACAGTGGTTCCTCTGGGTAAAATTTAGACGGTAATTTCCCCTTAATCTTTTGAAAAACTCTCCTGCATTAGTAAGAGAAGGTATCTCTTTTTTGTGGTGGTGGATCTCTGGGTTTGGAATGAAGCTCATGACGACATGTTTTCTAAATCCCCGGCCCTCCCTCGACACAGTTTTGAGACAGGAAGAGCGACAGTGGATGTGAGTGTGGCGGAGGCAGCCGGTGGGAGATTAGGAGAGTTTTCTGCGAATGATCCTCGCCGACTGGCCAATCTGTTCAGCCGGGGCCTCGAATTCACGCAGACGGTGTGAGTAGTGACACCAACTGCTGCGACAGAAAGGGAGAGCGAGCAGGAAGTTCCATGGCACGCCGCCCGTCACGTGACTGCTCCACGATTGGGTCGTGTCCAGCCATCTGCTTTTTTTTCTTTCCCTTTCTGACTTTCCCAACCCGTTTTTATACCGCTGTAGTTTTGGGCTCCTCCTCTTATAGCAAACAAACGCCATGTTTCCTTTGAGACAATACCTGAAGTAGTTGAGGAATGATGGACTAGACTGGTTTCAGGACTAACTTCAAGATGGAAGATCTGAAAGACTGACATCATTGCAGTTTGCTGTAGAATCAAAAGCGTTTTTAATACACCTCAACTAATTAAGAAGCATATTTCTGTTGTGCTGTTATGTCATTAACTATCTTACCATATGACCAAATGTCAAATGCATGTCAGCTTTCAAGTGGATCAGAGTCCAAGAATAAACTTTCTCAACATAGTGTTAGTCCTTAGTGTTAGTTCCATCAGCTGGCTTGAAGTCGGGTGCCCTAGAGCAGGGGGTCAGCGCCATTTTTTGACATCTACACAATACCATGGTAATGGTTTGGTTAGGCATCAAATCAACTTGGTTACAAGTACACGATAAAAAAATTGTTAGTTCAACTAAAAAAACTCATCACAACAGACTGCTGCATTGTTCTTAAGTTGAAGAGACCAACTAAAAAATTCAAGTTTTGGAAAAGTGTTGCTTTAACTTACATTATTTTGTCCGTATAATTAATAACTTATCTTTTTCTTCTGTTGGCAGAACAAAAATAAATGAGCTGTGCCAAGGAAAGAATATAAGTTGAGCCAACAAAAGGAAATGCATTCAGAAAAAGATAAATTATTAATTATATGAACAAAATAATGTAAGGTAGAGCAACACTTTTCCAAAACTTGAATTTTTTAGGTGGTCTCTTCAACTTCAGAACAATGTGGCAGTCCGTTGCAATGAGTTTTTTAGTTGAACTAACAAATTTTTGTTAGATAATGGCAGAAGGCGTCCTTGCAAAATTCCTCGGGAGACCCCACGTGACCAAGAAGGCTCAAATGCGCATGTGTGTGCAGGCGCAGTAATGACATTTTGGCTCAACTAATGTGAAACACAATTTGTTCATTTTGCCAACACAAAATATTAAGTGAGACCAACTTTTGACCCTAAACACATTCAACTTAGTTGATACAGCTAACATAGTACAGTTTGCATGGTAACTTAGAATTTATTGTTCTACTCACCGAATAATTACAGTTAGCTCAGCAACATCAAGTTGGATTTTTTACAGTGTAGGAAAAAGGATCAGGGGGGAAAAATGTGCTTTACAGGTGGTGAAACCTGACGCCATAAGCGCATGACGAAGAGTCAACATGTATCTTGGGATTGGTTGCTCCATTGCACAGTAGTTCATTGACTGCTACATTAAAATGTATGCTTATGCCACTGGTATGGCAATCATGTGCTAATCACCACATTTTAAGACAATGTAGTACAAAAATACACACATTTCACAGGATCTTTTTGCATTTTATGTTTTAAACTCTTACTTTCCAAAATAAGTAAACTAACTAACCCTAATGGTGGTGTTGTGAAAGTACAATATATCCCCCTTAAAAGGAAAATAATGGTGTTTGTGTTCAGAAAAGTGCTAATTTTAACATCAACAATAATTAATTAAATGCAAAACTATTAAATATTGACTAATGTCCCAAATAATCATAAATCAATCAATCGCTTCTGACCCAACAAATGCAGATATTTATATGTTACATAATAGATCATAAAGAGAGAACTGGAATTAAATGTAGGAAAATGTCTTGCTTTTTGTAGGATTGACATTTTTATAAATGTGCAAATGCTGTAGAATTATTTTCTTAACACGAACCTTTGTAAATTTTTAAGAGCCAGTTTAGTTAGATGTAAAAATAGCTGTTAATTAATGTTTATTAAATTAATGTTAATGTGATATTGTAAAATATTACCAAAATCAGTGCACTTTGACATACACTACTTTAGTGAAAGTTGTATGTGTAAATGTGCATTTCTTTCTACTAAAGTCGAGGAACAATACTAATGGTGTACAGTACATTGTCATAATCCTGCAGGTTAATAAAGGTCTGAGAGCTTTAATCTCACATCATTTCATAGACCCTCCCTGGTGTCGACACACTCAATCTGTATCCATTCAATGATTTGCGGCGTGTTAAATGAAGACACTGTCAGCTCCGTAGAATCCATATGGAATATAAAAAAGTCAATGATTCAGCAGAGATAAAACTGTAAGACAACAAACATAATTGCATTTCGATGTCAAGCCTCTTTGCGCTGCTTTCATATCCCGGATCATTTGCCTGCATCACTTTGGAACAGAACTTGTTTCAAACGGCTGCCTTTCTCTCCAATATTGTGCTAATGCATTTAATTTAATGTTCGCAGACGCTGTAATTGGTATAATATTGCTGTATAATACATTGAAGGAAACCTTAGCATTAAGCACTAAATTGAAATTTTGAAGCGAACGGTGAAAACGACTGTTGGGGCAAAGAAACCCCATTAAATGTAATTTGTTCTGCATGGCTGTGGGGGTAATGGTTACCGAGACACTCCTTTATTAAGTCGAATAGGTAGTGAGGTAGCTCCGGATTTGCTCTCTCACTTGCTTCCAGACACACACACTTGTACACACAAGCGTAATGCTGTCGACACACTGTTAGTGAAGGTATTCAGCAAGGTGTAAGCTGTCGGCTGCTGTTATTTCAGCCACAACGGGAACGTTAAGCAGCCGCCGGAGAGCTGCTCAACACACACATGCACAAGCACACACACACATCTTATTCCAGTCCCTGCTTGAGCTACTTCTACTAAAAGGTGAGGCTAAAGCTGTGCAGGCAGACTGCCGAGAGATGAAGAGGAACCTGAGAAGGAGAGGGGGGAAAAAACTGAATTGGAACAGCAAGAAGAAAGTAAAGGCAAATGGGAGGGAGAAAGGGAACAGGAATGAAACGAGAGGAGGTTAGAGGAGGCTGAGGAGGAAAGGAAATTGAAGGAGGCAAGAAGGAAAAGGAAGGAAAAAGGTGAGGGGGGAAACAAAGTTGGAAGAAGGAGAAAAAAGCAGAAGTCAAGTCCAGACTGTCCAGACTAATCCGCTATATGTAGTGAAGGAAGTAATTTAGTGTAATTTTTGTTTACAATATGGTAATATGATCCATGATCCAGTCTGAGTGCAATACTTTTCTTCCTTGATGCCTTTTACTTCTTATGCTGTGCATGGGTAAATGAGGTATTTTTATTTTTTATTATTATTTATCTTTTGACCTTATCTTTAAATCCTGTACCTGCACGTGTGCTCTATTATTACATTATATTTATTCTCTGTGTCAACACTGTATGCTGCTGTTACAAAGGAATTTCCCCAGTGTGGGATAAATAAAGTTTATCTTATCTTATCTTATCTTATCTTATCTTGTGTTTAATTACAACCTGTGTGATGTAAAATGTTATTTTTTCCAGTGTGAAAATGTGCAATGTTTAGCAGTGGAATTCTTGAAATTATGACTAAATTTTGAGGCTTAAAAATAAGTTTCATGATGCCTCAAGAACGTTAATGTCATAACACCAAGTCCTAATCAGTTTATCACTACACTTTTTCACTAAGTGAACATGAGAAAACCAATTCTCACAGTGTCCCTAAGATTTTGCATTGAAACGACGGGTCGGACTGGAAGAAGACAGTGACCTTCGACAGTGACCACCAGAGGCATCCACCAGTCTTTATGGCTGCACATATACTTACTCTGGCGCTGGCTGTCTCCGGCATGCCAGTGAATGGAGATTTGCCAAAAACCTTGACTTCTGACCACCAGACTGTAATCATTTCATCCTTGAGTCTTATATTAACAATTCTGTCAAATTTACAGAAATTTCACATGGTGTTCCTGAAATTTTGCAGTCAAAAGGAATCCTCAAGACAGAAATTCGCATTAACCTTTACCCCTGACTGCAAAACTTTGAGTTTTGTGTTGCAATAAGGAGACATAAAACCTCAGGATAAAGCCAAAAACATAATTCTGCTGCCCCTCCTTGAATCGCCACTTTATCGTGGTGGAAGGTTTTGTGTGCCTGAGTGATCCTACGAGCTATGTTGTTAGGGGCAACTCACCCCTGGCAATGTCTCCCAAGGCAAATTGGTCCTAGGTGACAGGAAAGACTAAGACCGATTCAGAAGACCCTTATGACTATGCCTTCCTTTGGGCCCACCACCTGCAGGAAGGGTCGTAAAGGTTTGATGCTGCGTGGTTTGGGTGGCAGCTGAAAATGGTGCCTGGATGGTCCAATCCCTGGTTGTCAAATCTAGCTCTAACTGCAGGGAGGCCCTGGAGCAGACCCAGGACATGCTATGTCTCTCGACTGGCATGGGAATGCCTGGGGGTCCCCCCAGGGAAGCTGGTGGCTGTGGAGAGGAAGGTCTGGGCTTCTCTGCTTAGGCTGTTGCCCCTGCAACCCTGACGAGGATAAGCAGAAGATGGATGGCTAATTTTGCTGGTTGAAACGTTTGCCCCCATGGAGGCATAAAATCATGTTTTCGAGGCCAAAACTACCTTGCTCTTTGACCACTGAATTCTGACTGTGTCTTTGAGTCTTTGAATAACCTGAAATTTCACATAATGGACAGATGTGAGGTTGCAGCAATTTTTACCTTTGACCATCAATATCTGGCCTGTTTAAACAAACATAAAGTAATAAATTGGAAGAAATTTACTCCAGAAGTTTTGCTTTAGTTTCCTAAAATATCTTGTTCACACGTACTGGTTTAGATGCATATAAAGTAAATTAGGTACAAGATGAAAAAGAGAAGCTTAGGGGCAAAAAATAATGGAACAAATGCATCAAAGGGGGAATGAAGATGATGAGGGACAAAAGGAGAAGAGGAAAAAGATAAAAACAAGTGAAGTGGAACGAGGAGCTCAGATAGAAACGAAGGTGGATGGCGGAGACAAAGAAAAAGGAGAAGAATGGAGAAGGCAGGATTAGGCGTGAGAAAATGGAAGAGGGTAAAGAGATAACAGATGAGAAGAGAGCACAAGGAGAAGAAGAAGCAAAGTTGGAAGACGTGGTGGAGGTAGGAGAGGAAGGACAGAGAGGTGACAAATGAGGCAACAAAGAAATGAAGGGTAGGAAATGAGCAGAGGAAAGGAGAGGAAAAACAGAAGAATTAGAGGGGGAGGGAGGGAGGTAGGTGAAAAGAGGAGGAAGAGAGGGAGGTCCCAGTGGAGGATGGGAGATCAAACACAGACTCTAAGTCAAACTCCACAGAGAGATCTTAAACCTTCTTTGTAATTGGAATTTTAAAAGTTAATACAAAGACGATCCTTCAGTAAGATGTCTTTAGCAGATAGAATAAAACACAAGGAGGAATCTTTTTTTGTCTCTTTAGCCGTTTTTAAAACAGTCACTTCCTCTCAAACAGGAACATTTTCATCTCGGTGGAAGAAATGTTCAATTATTTGGAGGGGGGAAACACACGTAAGGTTTTCAGGGTCACACACTTTTGTCAGTAGAATTACTTTGCTTTGAATTTTACAACAGACCAAGCAGTGATGGATGCTATAATTGGGTGCTGCAGATTGAGATTTCAGTACCAGGATGATGAGGAAACGGGGCATTACATGGGCATAACACGTATGGACAAGGGGAGCGTACGGAACCTTACCTCATTCGGTTTGGTCTTTCTGACATTCCAGTGTGATTTGAGTCAAATTCATCATTCATAAACTGCTCTTGGACTATGGTGCACGCCAACACATACCATTTGGTCTGACAAAAAAAATGAGGTTTCCCTCTGGATCAAGCTGAGGTCCAGATCAAACAATGGATTGGTTCACGTGTAGGCACTGTTCAAACAGAAGAGGAGGAAACGTTAACAAAAGGTGGAAGATTTTAAATACTGTTGCCCACAAAGTTGGAATAATTTGTTTTCAGACACATTCCTCCTTTAAATCCTATTTATACGTACACAACTTTGTGCGTGCTTGTGTGCGTACCTAATGTTTGTGTTGGAGTCTGTTTTACGCTCAGAAATGGCCATTTGTTGGTGTTAGCTACCTCATTTACTAAGCCAGACTTTCTTGTTGCAGCTAACCATCCATGATAACAGCTTGTACACTCCTGAATAATGATATAAGACATCTGGGGAAAAAAGTTGATGGGAAATCCAAAAATCATATAAAAATATTTAATTATGCAAGATGGTTTTCACTATCACTTCTGATGGTTTTCCTCATTTCCAGTCATGTACACTTGTGCACATATGTGGAGAATGTATTTGAACCTTGCTAACTCCATTTATAAGCTAATGACTTTTGGGCTGCATGCACCCATTATGACAGACTGCAGGACTCACGTCCATTCTATCTTAACACTTACAGCACTTTTTTAGTGCCTCTTTATTTTGTTCCTTTATGGCTGGAACTGTGCACAGCCATTAGCTTACAAATAAACCTACAGTATCGAACATAAAGAAAAGACAAGCTCCCAGCATAGATATCACATAAGTACAGTACGTGTAAATCGTCTCTGAATGCATTGTTAATGTAACCTTCCCAACATCAGTTTTAACAGTCCTGACTGTTTACGACTACATTCTGCATTTTGTGAAACGTGATCATGAATGAGTCTCCAGAGTAAAAGCGGTATTGTTTTTTTCCGTTTGATTTTTGGGTAATGTGAGGAAAACAGTGGGCTGGTGGTGCAGCAGTGGGAGCTGCAGAGTTTGCTCTGTAGAGGAACAGATGGGAGAAAGTCGCCAGGGGAGGATGAATTCCGGTCAAAAAGAAGGTGACAGCAGAGCGTGACCGCCAACATGCCCGCCACGTACTTCTTCCTCTCTCTCCCTGTGAATCCCTTGTTGCATTGCAGACTGTCTCTGTCGTTCTGTTTCTCTACCTGCTCTATTTTCCTTCCTCATTTCAGTATGTTTCTTCATATGTTTTGGGCAGTTTTTTATTACACTATGCTTCTTTTGCATTCACTTGTATGAGCTGAGAGGGGTTTCAGAAATTTTGATAATTATCAGGGGAAGGGAAGAAATATGCATTGTTTCTACGCATGTGTCTGGGGGGGATATTCGAAACAGGGATACTTTCAGTATTTGCACGTGCCTTTTTGCTGGTGTGTAGTTCATTGCAATGCTGCTTCTTCGTGTCTTCTCAAACTATTGGAGCTTTATTTTTTTTATTTTGTTCATTTCTGATTAAGTTGGCCAGTTTCCAAACTCCCAAAAGTCAGATTTGTAAGGAGTTTTTTTTTTCCTTTTCCACTTCCCTTATGAGCCTTTTTGGCAGCTAACTAAACTAAATCCTCCCTAAAAAAGGGTCGGTAACTCTGGGTGATTAGGAGCCAAAGCAGACCCAAGGCGTGACTTTTTCACCCGACATGTTTTGTGGAAGACGGCTCATTAAGAGTGAAATACCAAATGGCAAACTTTGAAGCTGCTCAACATGTCAACGGCATAGAAACTAATTCAGCTGCCCACTGTTTGACTTTACTAAGAATTATTTGAATTTCAACCAACGCATGAGTTCTGCTATGTGAAATGATTGACAGCAACTTCTGATAAAGTGATCAACAGCGTGAAATTAAAGAAAATTATTCCAAGACAGACAAGAGTCTGTTATGCAGAAGAACTGCAAATTATGTGTGCTATGTATAGGTGTAGATCTCAATAAAGTGCATGTGTATAATTTTTTTGTATTTGTCACACAACTTTTAACTCTCCTAATAACTCTGCTTAATATTGGCATTTTTAAGGATCATTTTCTCTATTATTTTATGTATTTAAGGTTTGTTTTCTTTTTGATTCATTCATTTTCTACCTGTTAAGCCTCCTGGTGCTGGAGCCTGACCCAGCTGACTTGGGGTGAAGGTGCTGCACATCTTGTATGAGTTGACAGTTCATCGCAGGGCTGACATCTAGAGACAGACAACCATTCACACTTTCATTCATACCTATTGTTACAATCGACACACATTTGGAGGATGTGGGTGTGGTTTGTAAACTTGCTGTCATCAGTGTTTTGGATACGAGCTGATAAAAGTAGCTGTGGTGAGGCAGCCGGAGAAAAGGAGAACACGGGCAGAGCTGAGAGAACCGAACTACAGCAACCTATGGACTGAGCATCGAACTTTTTAAGTAGCACACTAACGCTTTTGTATATATTCACCTTAAAAAATTATTTTAATTATATTATAGAACACAACTCAAGTTCTGTACAAACATGCAGGGTGAAGGTTAGTTACGGGGGGCTGTCTTGGCAGCTTAGAGAACTGACTCATAGCTACTACGTAGCATACATACTACTACATACATATGGCTACAGAGCTAGCCAGACCTCATCATAACTCTATGGACAATTTTGAGTGACCGATTAACCTGACCCCCGGTGCAGACATGGGGAGAGCATGCAAACTCCACACAGAAAGGCCCCGACGGCCCCTGTCAGGGTTGAACCTAAACCTTCTTCCTGTGAGGCACTGGTGCTAAGCACTGCAACACCTTTTATAAAAAATAGTTTTCTTAATTGTTCATTTATGTTCACTATTCAGTTTTTTATGTTTTATTCATTTAATTACATATTTTGTTCATTTTTTATCAAAAATTTCCATTGTTGAATGAATGCATTATTTATTCTGATTTAATGAAAAGAATTATATTTGAAGAGACTAAGTTGAGCCACCATTCTTACATATTTTATCACCACATTTCATTTTGTTCATTGTACCATTATTTTTGTTTATCATTTTGTTCATTTTGTTGTTTTTTTTTGTGAACGGCCATTTTTTTTCATTTGTTGTTGATTACAGTGTTAATTTTGTGGCCAAAAAAATTTTCGTCATTGTTTTTGCCATGAAAATATTTTTGCATCTGAAAATGAAACGAAAACTAAAAATGAAGTCAATAATTGAGACTAAGTCTGTGACTAAACTGACTGAAATTTTTGTCAACGAATAAAAGACAAAATGAAATAGACAGTGAGGGAATCCAATCAAGACAAAAGAGCCACTCAAAATATGGAAAAGGCGGGACTGGATGAGAAGAGAACCAATCGGAGCTTTCCTTATTGACCACTTTTTTATGCTCCCGGGAAGACAACAAACGAAGAGACAATGATAAAAAGACGAGAAAATGTCCTCGGCTGAGACAGAAAAAAGGAGAGATTTGCAGCCCGTTTCACGTTTGACAATGATGAAAACAAGACAAAGTGTAAAGCATGTGGAGTGGTCATTTATGGGAAGAACAACACATTTGAAGAGACATTTACAGAACAACCACCTAGATATTTTCTCAAAGGTAAATTCGTTTGGACTTTAGACTTCATCTTGTTTTATTGTGTAAAATTGTATAAAAACTGCAGTGTACCAATGTTGTTGTCGCCTTAAAATGTGACAAATTATTTTACTCAACCTACCAATAAATCGGTGTCACCTTCGTCACGTTAGGACAACATATGAACACATAATGTTATGTTACTGTCATGCTACATACATGTGATTAATACTGATATTTATGTATATTTTACAATGTTTTACTCATTAATGTGTGAAACTACTATTACACAACATTTTTATCAAGGAAAAAGTATTAAAATCGTATGTTATATTTCACCCACCTCGCTAACAACTTCTTTAGTATTTACTTCTTGAAAGTAAATTTAAATGTAAAAGTATGTCTTTGAACATTTTTGAAACAAGTTGCAAAGTTTACTGATGAAGGCGGCAGACCAAGTGCAACAAAAGCAAACATCCCAGCAGAACATTGCAGAGGTTCTGTAAAGTTGTACAAAACAGGTGCAATTTCCTTTCATACATGCAAGTTTAAATTAAAAAAAAACATTTTTATTGAAAATAATGAGCAGTTTTAGTCGACTAAATCAGAAATTGCTTATTAGGATCAAAGGAATTTGTCCCTAGTTGTGAGGGTTGTCAGGAAGGGCATCCGATGTAAAAAACCTATGCCAGATAAACATGCAAATCATTGGTATTTCGCTGTGGCGACCCCTGAGGGGAGCAGCCGAAAGGAGAAGAAGAGGAAGAAGATTTTTGTTGACTAAAATACAGTGGTGCCCCGGCGAACAAACGCTTCCGGTAACAAAAAAATTGGCTACCGAAGGAAAAATCGGCCAAAAATTTGAATGGGCTAATGCTAAAAATTCGGCAAAAGAAGAGATGTCCATTGACACACTACCAAGTCATAAGCCAAGGTAAGAATACATTCTAAATCATTTTTAGAACTAATTTCATTCATTCCATT